>MJUU01065435.1:5968-21840 GCA_002080025.1 Modiolus philippinarum | reverse complement strand
GTCCCGGAAAAGGCCCTTCAAGCCTTCATAAATGGACTTACTTCTTTCACATGTTGTCTGGAGGTTTTTTGTGCTGCTTAGGCAGCATTATACTGTTGCATTATCTCCAGACAAAATAAACAGCCAGATGTACCTCACAAATACGCATAACGTAGTTCATTTCTTGGTGTCAAGAATTAAAGATAGCGAGAGACTGCTGCACACATTATAGTTATTTTATTTAAAAATGCTGAAATGGAAAGTATGTGTAGTTCAAACAAAAATACAGCATGAAAATGTAGCTTAATTTGACCCTCGCCATTTGCGATTCGGTTCATTCATGAAAAATTCCCGCGATGCGCTTTAATATATTACAAGTTTTCATGAATGAAACATAGTAAATGCTTCAAAACGTAGTAAATGACTAAATACCGAAGTAAATGTTTCTATCGCTGTGGACTCTTTGATTCTTTTACTGTTTACTCTTATAGCAATATATCTTGAAGTTTATAATGCTTAATGTTTACATCTATTTTAAAAAAGGTTCGAAATCAAGTTTGATTTCTTTACGACAGGTGTGCGCGTCAACTCCTCAAACTTCTATATTTGGAAATAAACAAATGCGGAACTGTCGAGGTCAAGTGACGTAATCAAGGAACTGTGGGAATAAAATATTTTCTTTCTTTTCTTTATTCCTTATCCTAAGTAAAGTCCAGAGAAGTTCCGAAGTTTACTTTCATTTCATGGTCGATGGAGTTGACAATTTAGTGCAGCTATCCACAAAAAGATCGCTCCCAATTAAACGGAAATGTAATCAGATGGGGCTCATGATATTTTTTGAAAAGATAAACATCTTGGGAAGTGAGCTAGACCTAGTTTTAAATATTTTCTGAGGTGATTACAAAATAAATAGGGGTTGAAGCGAGCAGGTGTGGAACCATGTCCGCCTCACGACGACGAGGAAATGTCTGAAAGAATAATTCAGGATTGATTTGCTACAACGGGGGAACTAGTTGCTTGCTGATTTTTATTCACTTGCAGCGATTTCCTCCGTTTTGTTGCGAATCGTTTCGCAGCGACCATGATCACTGATGAATTATTGCAGTTGGTATAAACTGTCATAACGGCGGATCATGATGCATGGAGAAACCGTTCACTATGTCGAGGGTAAGACGTGACAACTAAATTACATGCTTTAGGGGAAAATTTTTAAAGTCTTTGTGATACATGATACATGTTGTTTCTTAGACTGTGTACTCTTAACTACATGTATGTCACTAGTATCAAAAGGGGGTGATGACATAGAGTTACCTTACAAGTTACATCATGTGTAAGGTAACAAGTGCCTGTGTCTTGATACTACATGCATAGTATTTGAAATTCCCTTTAATATTTCAATCTGAAGGCAAGTCTACAAATGTACCAAGTGTACTTTGTTGTCATGACACCAGAAAAAAATTCATATCAATCGATACCTGGCAATATCTATTGATAGTATTTCAGAAAAGGCTATTACCGTTTTATGTACTCCATGCCTGTAGATATAACTGCTATTTCCTGTTGTTATATGTAGATCCACTTTATTTAATAATTATCATAAATACATGTATCTTGTTCTCCCCAGTATTTATGATGGTACTTCCATGATAGATTCAGGAGGATAATATGAAAATTATTCCATAGTTTAACTGTTCACAGTGCAATGTTCTGTTGTACTTTAAAGCATGTTTCAGAGTAATTAATTGAATTTAAGTGCATCGTTATAAAAGGGGTGGTCAAGACCTAAGTGCGATGCATTTTAACCATCACTATTCTTATGAAGTACTTTATTTCAATTTATTACCCTGAATCAAAACTCAGTTTTATTTCTTTACTTACCCTTTCATGTTCATTGCTTTTGTTGAATAATTTTTCCCATTTTGGCCAGTTTGTTTGCATGTAATTTTTTGCTTATATGCTTATTCTAGTGATGGACGTCATTGCGACTTGAGTGCACATTTCTATGCCCTCTCAAAAACAGACGTTTATATTGTGTGTTTGTTAACTTTTTGGTTTCCTGAGTTTATTTCTATGTAATCACTTGACATACTGTATATTGGTGTATCTCATCGAGATACAGCTTTTGGACTGATTTTTTTTTTAATATCAAATTTCAAATCTTTTCTTATTTCAAAGATAACTGCCTAAGCAGCACTCCAGCGTTCAGCGCTTTGATTTTTTATTAATTGCAGTTTATCAACATTTTTATTCTGCTCTTTTTCAGATCTCAGAACTAGAGGCAATGCTTGGTGGCAAAATGCCATCTGGTGGAGGTGGAGGGGACAGTTCTAAAGCATGTTCTATTCAATAGGAAAAGTAGGAACCAGTACTTATCAGGACTAATATACAATCAAAATCAACTGTGATATATCCCCCATAGCTATTTAATATACAATCAAAATCAACTGTGATATATCCCCATATCTATGTAATATACAATCAAAATCAACTGTGATATATCCCCCATAGCTATGTAATAACTCTGATATATCCCCTATTGCTTTTCATTATGCCTTCATTCTCACATGTATCAAGGACCAGTACAAAAGGAAAAGTAACCCAGTACAGTCTTTGTCTTACTCACATGTTTTATGTTGAACTATGTCAGTTATACTTCAGTGTGCAATACTTTAATGTTTGTAGATTTTTGTTTGATATGTACAATTATTGTAGGACAAATTCCCATGGTGATGGCTGTTTTTTGTTCGTTTCTGACATATTTTTATATTGTATAAATACACAGTCTTCATTCATTAGCATGTTTATTTGTGAATCAATTATTCCATTATTTATTAACTAGCATTCCAAAGGATTAAAAATGGTTTGGGGTCATTGTAACTTTTTTTATAAATTGAAATCAAATATTTATCAAAGATATAGATCTTTTTATAGAGAAATAGATAGCAAGTTGAAGCACATTATGGTATATAGGAAAAAGAAGGGAAACGGGGAATGTGTCAAAGAGACAACGACCCAAAGGGGAGTAATAACAACTCAAAGCCACCATAAGATCTTCAATGAACGGTGAGGAAACCCCACACCCAACGGCAGGTCGCAGTTTGCCCTTAAATTAAGAGTAATCAAGTTCAGCGAAATAAATATCATCCTAGACTCCCATAGACATAAAGTGAACTAACTAGAAAACAGACAAGACACACAAAGGCTTAATAAATTTCCTGACTTAGGACAGGCGCAAACCTGCTGCGGTGGGGTTAAACTAGTTTTATTGGGCCCAAACCTTCCCCCTATAACCAATGTGAAAAAAACAAAAACAAAAAACAAAAAAACAAGCGTAACAACAGTAAAATTCAGTTGGCAACAGGACTGAGTCAATTGTGAAAAATGAAACTGAAAGAACTAAATATACAGACATTAACATGAAATCACAAGAGACTACTAGCAGTTAACTGACAGTTTTCCATTATGATTCTCCCTTACTTTTTTTTCTTTCTTATATGATTAGTTATTTTTTTTATACACAATAAAACTTTGAAGCTGTTGTTAAATATGAAGTAGTGATATTGCCTTTACAGGAATTTCGTTGGTCCAGCATCAAGTGATAGTTCATTATGCATGATGCACTATCACTTTTAAGATGTTTCTATTGGCCAACAGTGAGATCACATTGGCAGTGATTAATTATGCCTAACAATGTTGCTGCTATTTGAAACAGTACATTGACATCAAAAGCAAACAAATACATAAAAGAAGTTTGGCACTGAAAATTTACTTTATCATTTATGAAAATCATACGAAAAATGGATTAGACAATGAGAAAGAATTGTATACTGCTGGATATGAACTCTCGCAACAGGCTAGTTTATTATATTATGAAATTAAACAACTCTAGTTGATAATCGGCAATATACAATTATTTCTCATTATGAAATTATAATTACCATTCCATTTAAATAAAGATAATAAGCAAATCAATACTTTCATCTTATTGTTCTATTGTGATTAGAGAGATTCATTTTTTTTTCTTTAATAAATGTGTAATTTTAGTACTAGATAGAAATAGCCTATAAATAGAAATGATGCAATATAATTAGGAAAAGTAGACATTTTTGTTGTATTTTGTATGTAAATGTAATGATAACAAGACAATCTTAACAAAATTTATCATGTAAATTGTCGTCAGGTGGTCACTCTACACAGGTAAAATTTCATTTGTTGCCATATATAATGTTTTGTCTTCCAAAAGTAATGGACGCATAATAAGATTGTCCAGTTGAGTGCTTCTGTCAAGGTTAGTTGTACTTGACAGTACTGTGGAGCAATATGGTCCTTTTAAGAGCAGTAGGATTCATTAAGAGGTGATGATTGTATTTGTCCTCTAGAAGAAAGAAAACTAGACATTTGAGCATATTGGCCTTTAAGAGAGAGTTAGAATATCTTACCCCCAGCATATGAACTTTTTTCAAACTAGACTGTTTAGTGTAGTACTACGTGGCCTTCTAAAGGAATTTGTTCTTTCAAAAGAAATTTAAACTAGACAGTTTAGATTAGTGGCTTTGATAAGGGAGAAATATCTGAAAATATTTTTTATGAAAATAACAATCATTTTCTGTGTATGCAATCATTTGTTTGTTAAATACATTTTCATCTTAATTTTTGTGTATTAATGATGTCTAACTAATTTCACCAAATAATGTCTTAGCCATTTTTTTTCAAAGAGATTTGTATGTCAAGCACAAAATGTACACATAATATGTATAAGTTCTTCCAATGATATTTGTGTAATGGAGGAAGCTTTAAGTACACAGGCACTTGTTTCATTCATCAATTGTACACACTCTTTCTCAGGAAAAGGGGTACAATTTTTTATTAATGAAAAAGGAGCCTTTGTTGAAGTATCAGATATTGATGAAGTTACAGTGTCAACCACATATGTTATGGTAATGAGCGATTGCAGGGGCCAAATTCTCAAATCCCCAAATTGACGTTCAAAAAAGTTTACACATATGTTATTTTGTTTCTAAGATTTGATATATGCTTTTTTTTTTAGCTCACCTGGCAAAAGGCCATGTGAGCTTTTGCCATCACTCGGCGTCCGTCATCTGTCCGTCCGTCCGTCCGTTAACTTTTATTCAAAGATCTTCTCCTCTGAAACTGCTGGGCCAATACTAACCAAACTTGGCCTGAATCATCACCAGGGTATGCTCTTTCAAGTTTGTGATTTTTATGTCTGTAGACCAAACATCATGGTCGCTGTTACTAAAAATAGAACATAGGGGTAAATTGCCGTTTTTTGCCAATTACTCAAAAACCATTACAGATATCAAAAATCTGACATGGGGATAAAAATGATCAGCATGATGAGATCTACCTGACTTGCAATTTTGAAGAATATCCGATAAACCCATCTTGGAGTTATTGCCCCTTTTCCGTAAAATTTTCATTTTTTTGTTACTTTTAGTCTTATATATTGAAAATGGTAGAAGATAGAAATAAAGTTTAAATTACAAAATTGGTCAGCATAGTAAGATCCACATTTCCTGCAATTTTGAAGAAAATCTGGCGACCCACATAGGAGATATGGCCCCTTTTTCTTTGAATTTTCACGATTTTTTAACATTTTTACTTTTATTTCAAAAAACTGTTTTAGATGGAGGTTAAATGTAAATAACAAAAGTGTTGAGCTTTTCCAGGACTACAATTTCCACATATGTCCAGCAGATTAGCATCTCATCCAAAATGGCCGCCACTAGGGAACATAGTTTAACATAGGACCCTATGGGAAATGCATTCAAAGATCTTCTCCTCTTAAACCACTGAACCAATGTGGACCAAATTTTGTCACAATAGTCCTTAGGTGGTCCCCTTTAAAGTTTGTGATTTTTGTGGTTGTACCTCATCCAAGATGGTCGTCAGCACAGGACATAGTTTAACATAGGACCCTATTGGAAATGTATTCAAAGATCTTCTTCTCTGAAACTACTGAACCAGTTGGAACCAAACTTGATCACAATAGTCTTTAAGTGGTCCCCTTGAAAGTTTGGGATTTTTATGTTCATACCTCATTGAAGGTGGCTGCCAGCAGAGAACATAGTTTAACATAGGAACCCTATGGGAAATGCATCCAAAGATTTTCTCCTCTGAAACTACCAAGCCAAATTCAACCAAACTTGGTCACAATAGTCCTTGGCTTGTCCCCTTCAAAGTTTGTGATTTTGACGTTCGTACCTCATCCAAGATGGCCGCCAGCGTGGAACATAGTTTAATATAGGGACCCTATGGGAAATGCATTCAAATGTCTTCTCCTCTGAACCTACTGAGCCAGTTGGAACCAAGTTTGGTTATGAATGGGTGGTCTCTTCGTGACAATGAATAAAACCAGTCACGAGGTGAGTGATACAGGCTCATGTGAGCCTCTAGTTTATTTTTCCTAACGTATTTATAAAATCACAGGTTTATACATGTCCTTTGCATGTTGGTTTATTTTTGGTGCAAGTAGATGCACATTATACAACAATGACAAGTTTTGTCAATTTTTTTTACACACTATATATATTTTATAACCTATACATTTTTTGAAGTCTACTTTAATTATATGTTATGATAGTTTCATCTTTTTAATTTGTATCTTTATAAAATATTATCCGTCCAACTGATCTAAAATTATATTCTATATTTAGTCAGGACTCCACAATATTTAAATGTATCATAATGGCAAGTTGCATATTTGATGCATGATTTCACAATCTACACAGAACTCATCATTTTTATGATTTTTGTTTTTATACCCCACACAACAAAGTTGCGGAGGGTATATAGTTTTTGACTGGTCCGTCCGTCCGTCAGTCCGTCTGTCCGTCTGTCATCAAGTGGGTACAGCATTTGTCCGTATAACTCATCCTACAGTTTTTAAGCTAGGAAGTTTTTATTTTGCAGGTTGATTGTGCACATATCAAAGATGTGCATACTACTTGGATTTTGATTTTTGATTATTTTTCAGCAAACTACACATTGTTGAACTTTGTCATTTTTATGCCCCCGCGACGATAAGTCGGGGGGCATATTGTTTTACCCTTGTCCGTCCGAGGGGGGTACATGGCTTGTCCGCGCAACTCCTCCTACAGTTTTTATACTACAAAGTTTTTATTTTGCAGATCATTTGTACATATATTGAAGATGTGCATGTTAGAAGGATTTTGATTTTGGTGCATTTTTGTCAAAAATATACATTGTTGAACTTAGTCATTTTTGGTGATTTTTCATAGAGGGTACATAGTTTGTCAGCACAACTCCTCCTACAGTTTTAATGCTAGGAAGTTTTTATTTTGCAGATCATTTGTACCTATATTGAAGATGTGCATGTGGTAAAGATTTTCATTTTGGTTAATTTTTGTCAAAAATATACATTGTTGAACTTAGTCATTTTTTAGTGTATTTGTGATGGAGGGTACATAGTTTGTCCTGGCAACTCCTCCTACAGTTTTGATGCTAGGAAGTTTTTATTTTGCAGATCATTCATACCTATATTGAAGATGTGCATGTGGTAAGGATTTTGATTTTGGTGCATTTTTGTTAGAAATATACATTGTTGAACTTAGTCATTTTTGGGGTGATTTTGTAATAGAGGGTACATAGTTTGTCCACGCAACTCCTCCTATAGTTTTGATGGTAGGAAGTTTTTATTTTGCAGATCATTTGTACCTATATTGAAGATGTGCATGTGGGAAGGATTTTGATTTTGATGCATTTTCGGAAAAAAACACATTGTTGCACTTAGTCATTTATTGGATGAATTATTAATACAGGGTACACAGATTGTCAGAACAACTCCTCCTAGAGTTTTGAGGCTAGGAAGCTTTAATTTTGCAGTTCATTTGTACCTATATTGAAGATGTGCATGTGGTATGTACTTTGATTTCGGTTCATTTTTTTTTTTCAAGAATATACATTGGTCAACTTATAATTTTTTGGTGATTTAGTAATAGAGGATACATACCGCTAGTTAATCTGTGCAACCTAGAATAACATGTGTTAAGCAGGGGCATCATATGTGTCTTACAGACACAAATATTACTAGAAAATCCCAATTTTATTCAACCTTGCCCGGGGGCATGTCATCCTCTAGTTATTCATTATATTGTATATAGGTAACACCATTTGTCCGGATAACTCCTCCTACAGTTTTTAAGCGAGGAAGGTTTTATTTTGCAGGTTGATTGTGCACATATCAAAGATCTGCATACTACTTGGATTTTGATTTTTGATAATTTTTCAGCAAACTACACATTGTTGAACTTTGTCATTTTTATGCATTATATTGCATATAGGGTACACCATTTGTCTGGATAACTCCTCCTACAGTTTTTAAGCTAGGAAGTTTTTATTTTGCAGGCTGATTGTGCACCTATAAAAGATGTGCATACTACTTGGATTTTGATTTTTGACAATTTTTCAGAAAACTACACATTGTTGAACTTTGTCATTTTTATGCATTATATTGCATATAGGGTACATTATTTGTCCGGATAACTCCTCCTGCAGTTTTGAAGCTAGGAAGTTTTTATTTTGCTGGTTGATTGTGCACATATCAAAGATGTGCATGCTACTTGGATTTTGATTTTTGGTATTTTTTCAGAAAACTACACATTGTTGAACTTTGTCATTTTTATGCATTATATTGCATATAGGGTACATTATTTGTCCAGATAACTCCTCCTACAGTTTATAAGATAGGAAGTTTACAGGGTACTCCATTTGCCCAGATAAATCCTCCTATAGTTTTTAAGATAATTTTACAGGATGATTGTGCATCCGTATGAGATGTGCAAACTACTTGGATTTCAATTTTTGATAATTTTTAGATAATGCAGGATTATCCGATATGTTTGGGCGTGGGGTATGTGAGCTTGCTCACTAAGGTTATTTTCTACTTTAAATGTCTACTATTGTTAAATTGATTCCATTGAGAGCTGATTATTATCTTTTTTCCGTCCAGATTTGATTCAACACTATATTCAATGTAAGCCAGGGGAGATAACTCCATTCAAAAAGAAGAATACAGTCAGGAAACAGTCATTGAATAGTTGTAATAGATAATTATATTCAGGTAAATCCTGCAATGAGATTGGTTACCTTGACAGGGGATATGAGACTGTATCCCTGTGGTAGCAAAGTCACAATTTCAAAACACTTTTAAAATAAAAATTATAGCACTTCTAGCAGAATATAATAGTTATTCGGGCTTCACATGGGATACAGGTTTATATTTTCCTGTCTTTGTCCTATATCCCCTTCGCCTGATGGCTCAGGGGATATAAAACACAAACAGGGAATATGAACCTGTATCCCCTGTGAAGATTCCCAAATAGCATATAATATTCATAATGCATAATTAAAAACATCATGTTTATATTTTCCTATTTTCAGAAGTCAGGACCATATCATAATTAAGCTCTTTTTGTAGGACATTTTCGGAGGTTTATTAAATATTGTTCAGAAATCTGTTAAATTTGTTCAGTCAAAATTATAATTTAGACACAACCAGTATATTTCATATTAGTTTTAACATACTTATTAACTTCAGAAAACAATAACACCAAAATATTTACATAATAACATGATACAAACTACAAGATTAGACACATTCAAGCATAATATATATTTTTGTTCTCAAAGCAATCAATAAATAGTCATTATATTTTTAATTTCTTGTTTGCCAATTTCTGTTTTCACACTTACATAAAAAGCATAATCCTAAAACATTAGCTCTGTAACACCACATGATCAGAAAACTTTATGTTGTATTTTTGTATAAATATTACCCCATATCGTTATATTTTGTGGTACAAATATCTGTGATTCTTTGTTATATACATTTGGAGATTTTATCAAATCTTGTTGATCAGTTCACAGTTATCAATAAATTTCTTGTTCAGTTCTGTTTGAAGTTTTTTTTTAGTTCATTTTGTTATAACCAGTGTGAGCTTTTGCCATCACTTTGTGCCATGTTTCTGTTTGTCTGTCATATTGTTTTTATTACAAGATGATGATATTGCAATTAAAGGATTATGACGAACGGATTCTTTCAAATTACTTGAGGGGGTGAATATTGTTCACCTCTAGTTGAAGACCCTCAGGCGACATCAAGATGTAGACAGGAATAAAAGCCCTGTCCTTGATAAACTGGAGTTTTCTATGTATTGTGTGCATTTTTGTCACATGTACATTCACTCCATATCCTTTCATTATTCCTACATGGCTTATGAACATAACATGGAAGACTGGAAAAAAGTATATCTACACTGTACTAAATATACAAAAAATACTAAGCTTAACTGGTTGCAATATAGAATAGTACACCATATATTAGCATCAAATACTCTTTTATTCAAGATAAAAGTAAAAAAGTCCAGAAGTTTGTACCTTTTGCCATGACGAGCCAGAGACCATTCAACATTTATTTTGGGGTTGTCATAAGATATCAGAATTGTGGATCGAGTTGAATCGGTGGATTTATGAGATGACAAATATAGAAATTCCTTTGAATATGGAAATAATATTGATTGGAACATTATCTATTCATGGTTTGAATTTTGTGAAAAATAAGATAATTTTATTTACTAAATTTTATATTTATAAAGTAAAATTAAACGATGGCAGGGTTAACTTAATCGCTCTGAAGAATTTTCTAAAAGAAAACTTAACTTTGGAGAAATATGTTTCCTTTGGACACTTCAACCCAGATGATTATGTAAAATACTGGAACCCCTGGAGCCAAATTCTAGACCAGTAAAACGGTAATTCGTGTAATATTTACTTTAACTGCCTATCTATTATCCTTTTATTAATATAATTTCTGGTGTAGTGGGATAAAGTGATATATTTATGCCCCTGGATCTTTAGATCATGGGCATATTGTTTTTGCCCTGTCTGTCTGTCTGTTTGTTTGTATGTCTGTCTGTCTGTCTGCAACTTTAACCTGGTTTATATCTTTTAAACCAGATGTGATAGGAACTTCATATTTGGTATGTGTATTGATCATGTGAAGCTGAACACCATTATGCAAATTTCACAAAGGTCAAGGTCACAGAGGTCAAAAGGTCAAAATCTAGATTTTGCTATAGCTCGTTAATTACAATTGCTAGAGACTTGATCTTCTATATGTGAATAGATCTAACAAAGCTTAATATAAATCCACCAAAAAAAAATTGGGTCAGGTCAAAGGTCAAGGTCACAGAGCGCAAATTTGAAAACTTTAACAAAAACTTTAACATTGCCTATATTTTTTCAACCAGATGTGATAGGACCTTCATATTTGGCCTGTATATTGGTCATATGAAATTGAACAGCGTTATGCAAATTTCACTGAGGTCAGGTTAAAGGTCAAGGTCACAGAGGTCAAAAGGTCAAAGTCTAGATTTTGCTATAGCTCATTAATTACAATAGTTAGAGGCTTGATATCCCATATATGAGTGGATCTAATGAAGCTTAGTACAAATCCACCAAAAAAATTTCAGCCAGGTCAAATGTCAAGGTCACTGAGTGCAAATATTGCCTATATTTTTCTAACCAGATATGATAGGACCTTCATATTTGGCCTATATATTGGTTATATGAAACTAAACAGCATATGTAGGTCAGGTCAAAGGTCAAGGTCACAAGGGCAAGGTTACAGATGTTAAAAGGTCAAAATATAGATTTTCCTGTAGCTCATTAATTACAATTGCTAGAGGCTTGATATTCCATATGTGAATAGATCTAATGGAGCTTAGTACAAATCCGCCAAAAGTATTTGGGCCAGGTCGAAGGTCAAGGTCACTGAGTGAAAATTTGAAAACTTTAGCATTGGCGATATCTTTTCAACCAGGTGTGATAGGCCTTCATATTTGGCCTGTGTAATGATCATATAAAGCGGAACACCATTATGCAAATTTCATTAAGGTCAGGTGAAAGGTCAAGGTCACAGAGGTCAAAAGGTCAAAATCTAGAAGTTGCTTTTAGCTTGTTAATTACAATTGCAAAAGGCTTGATATTCTATATGTGAATAGATCTAATGGAGCTTTGTTCAAATGTCTACTTAACCTTAATTTCTAGTGATGGTAATTATAGCATTGCTTTTGTATTGGAGACATGGCTGCTACCGGGGGCATAGTGTTTCACTAACACATCTTGTTTTAAGCATGTTTTTCTTAATATCATCATCTTTCTGTATTTCTTGATGTACATGTGTCATTGTATTGTTTATGTATGTGTTGTAAATATGAAGTTATTCACTAAAAAAAGATCTTCTAGAAAACTGCTAAATGGATTACAAGTAAAACAAACTTGGCATGAATGATGCCTATGATATGCTGACCAAGTGTTGATACTTTGGTGCCGAATCTGTCATTAAACATGGCCATCAGCGGCGAAATTTAGTTTAACATGTATCCCTATGAGGGAATTCATACGAAGATTTTCTTCTAGAGACTGCTGAATGGATTAAAACCAAACATAGCATGAATAATGGTTAGGCCACATCAAATTAATAGATTCTCATCCCCACCCGCCCTCTTTTTTCTAAGCTCAATTTTTTTTTATTTTCAATTGCACAAAAATTTGTTTTAAATTCCTACCAATTTTTAAATCTTCCTTGGTATGACAGATCTTTTATTTCTGGTAGTTTTTTTTTTGTAAATCTNNNGGGGGGGGGGGGGGGGGCTATGGTTTTTTTCTAAAAAAATATTTTTGATCTGATTTTATGTGAAAAAAAATATTTTGGCTGCCAATATGATGAAAAAAAAAATTTCTGAATGAGGCTTTCTGACCAAAAAAACTAATGTTAATTTTGAAAAAAAATATTTTGTTGATACGCGTGCAAAAAATAAATAATTTGTTTCACGTTTCACGCGAAGCGCGAAAAACATTTTCTGTCCAGAAAAAAACCATACCCCCCCCCCCCTTCAGGTTAAATGGTCGGTCCCTAACTTGTCTACATGCTTAATTTTATATGGAGACCATACTGAACTGGCATAATCTTAAGGGGCAATGTTTTTGTACAATGTTACAAATGATTTAATGTCTACATATTTAAAAGTCTGTCTTGGCTCAGAGCTGCGAAAACCGCTGTTGCTTTGTTAACTTTTTCACATCAGTAGTCTCAAATGTTAATTCTGCATTGATTATATCTCCTATATCTTTCTCATAATTTATTCTCTCGACTTTTTGGCCTTATAATGTATATTCGTTTTGTTCATTGATACCCCTTTCATTATTCTCATGTGTTGATGAAATTATGTAACCATTTATAGGTCCAGTTTTTCAGTTTAATCAAATCTTGTTGTAATATTTCAATATCTTCTTGGTTATTGATAAATCTAAAAATTTTAGTAACATCTGCAAACAAGCATGCTCTTATTTCACTAACTCTGGTAGGTCATTTAAACTGCCGGCTAGCTCCTTGAGCTAGCTGGAAGTTTAGCGGCGAGCACCCCTAGACCCATCTTTCAAAATTACGTATTGTCATGGTTTGAATTTTGTGAAAAATAAGATAATTTTACTTACTAGATTTTATATTTAAAGGGAGTTAAACAATGGCAGGGTTAACTTAATTGCTCTGAAGAATTTTCTAAAAGAAAACTTAACTTTGGAGAAATATGTTTCCTTCGGACACTTCAACCCAGATGATTATGTAAAAATACTGGAACCCTTGGAGCCAAATTCAAGACCAGTAAAATGGTAATTCGCGTAAACATTCCTTTTGAGTATTTACTTTACTGCCTATCCACATTAGATTCTTTTATTAATATATGATTTCTGCTGTAGTGGGCTAAAGTGATATATTTTTAAGCATGTTTATTCTAATCATCATCTGTCTACTTGTATTTCGATTATCTTGTTTCTTGACGTACACGTGTCATTGTATTGTACATCTATGCGTTGTAATTATGAAAGTTATTCATTATAAAAATATACGTCTTAGTCTTTTTCTCTCCTTTCAAGATTATGGTCATGGAGTTAGCAGTTTACCTGTTTTGGGTTTTATTCGTATGTATTTTATACTATAAGGAAACGGGACAGATAAAAGGGAGATTTGGGTACCCATAAACTGGTTGACCCCAAACGCTGGCTTTTGCTAGTGAGGGTACCAAGTCCGACTGTCCCGAGTTCCTATCGTTGTGTACGTTTGCCTTTTGTCTGGTACGTGTTTTTCCTGTAAAGTTTCCTTGCAGATTGTGGTATGTAATTATAATTTTCGGCAATTGTAGGTGTCTCCTGTTATCCATTTTTACATATATATGACAAATAATAATGGTCCAAGTACTGAGCCTTGAGTCCTCATGGTGACTTCAAGATGAAGATCAATAATAAAAGCGTTGTTCCATTGCTTAATTTTTACCATGTATTTGTAGAGACTTTTTCCCATCTGCATTTACTCCATATCCCTTCATTGTTAATTGTGGTATTCCTACGGTTACATATTCCTATTCAGATCGTGATCCGTTAACCACAACCTTTTGTGTTCTATTAGTTAGAAAATCTTTTAGCTAACCAAGTATTGGATCTTCTATATGCATATGCAGAAACTAATTGACAGTAACTTTGGTACTTTGTTATTTATACCATAACTTATATTTTCCCTATCAATCTTTTATGCGGAACTTTTTCAAATGTTTTTTTAAGTCACTCTTCCCAAGAGGGCTTTGGTATTCTAAGTTGCTTACCATTTGCTCTTTGTTGGTCAAGATTAGGTCTAGTATGCTGGGGTTATCTGTTTCTCTCCATCGGTTGGGCTTTTTATATGCTGGAACAAGATATCTTGGATAGCCTCAATAAATCTATATTCCAGTGTGTTTATGCTGTCTCCTATAGGAGTTATAGGTTTCCCAGTCAATGTTTGGGTAAATAAAATCTCTCATAATCATTATATGTGTATATCCTTTGTTTCCACTCTCAGATAATAATTTCAACAGTTTTGTGTTATACTCGAGCGTTTTATTTGATGGTGACCTGTTAATAATCCCTACTAGAAGTTTGCCGTTTTGGTTTAGTTTTATCTCAACGAATAGATTTTCTTGGGGTTTTGTACCCATGAGCACTGCCTTCTAGCATTTTGCTGACATATAGTATCAATCCACGTCCTGTTTCATTATCTATATTTTTCCCAAACATACTATAATTCCCTATTTCTGTCAAAGAATATTCTGCTATACTTGGTAAATGTCTGTTATTCTTTGCTTTAACTTCAGTTATGGTAACAAGTCACGAGTTCGTACTTTTAACTCGGTCAATATGTTGAACAGTTGGTCGGCATTTGTATAAAACATTTTAAAATTGGTATACCAAATGTCTATTTACATCGCCGTTAAAAATTCTTGCCACCTAGGCCGAAAGTGGGAGGACTTAGTTTTAATATTGGACCTACATACAAAGATCTTCTAGATAACAAAAATGGATTTGAACCAAACATAGCATGAATGATGCTTATGAGGTGCCGACCAAGTGTTGTTAATTTGGTGCCGATCTGTCATCCAACATCCTGCCAGTGGCGAAACTGAGTTTAACATTGGACCCTAGGAAAAATGCATACAAATGATCTTCTAGGGAAAGGGATATTTTCATCGCCATCTTAATGCTTGCTTCCAAATGACAAAAAAACATGAACAAGTTTTGCAAATTAGAACATCTTCTCAACCATTTTGTCTGATTTATCATTGATTAACTTCAGCGGATCTCACTGCAAGAGAGACTAAAATGTTAAACAAGACTCGTTCTTATATAAATATGTTAAACAAGACTCGCTCTTATATACATATGTTAAACAACGCTCGTTCTTATATAAATATGTTAAACAACACTCGTTCTTATATACATATGTTAAACAACACTCGTTCTTATATAAATATGTTAAACAACAC
>MJUU01065431.1:0-34564 GCA_002080025.1 Modiolus philippinarum | reverse complement strand
AAATTTGGTTGAAATGAACGTGAAAATCATGATATATATTGGAACCCGCAATATAATGAGAAGCTTGTACATGTTGTATACAAAAATGACAAAACAGTAGTTGGTCCCTTTTATCTTACAAAAGATGACTGTGGGGTTGGTGATGGTTGTTATATATCTATGTATTATAAATCTATATGGTCAAAGCCGATCACAAACACTGATTTCAAGAACAAAGTCACCATTATTTAGCTTAAATGTGTGATGCTTTGTATAATTTTGCGAGGTAAAAGGTTCGTGCATCTACAAATGTACCTTCTACTGATTGAGGTATATAAAGGTAGCAACATGTTTTAAAATACACCCTTTTTCACAAATGTAGCCACATGACATGTCAAAACTGAACAACATCAACACCACCACCCCCCTTTTTTCCCATATTATCATTTTAGAACCATGAAGGCACAACTGTGCTTTGTCTCATTAACTTTGAACAGCCTTGTCCTGTAACCTAGGCCTACTATATACCTTTTGTCGACATGGTTAATGGCTAGAGAATTTTCTCGAGGACGAAGGGGTCTCACACATGTTGATCAATGTTGAAATGATGAAATTTCATGAAGTTGAACATTGAATTTATCGATTTGTACCTTGATTCTAACAACCACTGTCATGAATACCATGCTACACGTGTAGTGAAAGGAATTTTCCCTCTAAGATCGGTGACACTATACATTTTTCATACGACTTACCATCTGACTCTTCTTGTAAAACATGACAGGTACAATGAAAAATTTTCAAGCTTCTGAGAGACGATGTTTCGGGATTTCCTTCCAAATAAGGAAATTAAGCCGCGCCCACAACCATGACTGATATTATCTTAATTTCGTGAAACCTGTGTACATCTGATGTTTTGAGAACATAAATTTGATAGAGATAACTACTTTATATACCAATTCATCATACTGAAATAAAATGAAGCATGGAATCGTACCATGACAACGATGGTGACACAAATTTCCAGCAAGCAACAGACGAAAGTTGGTCGCCATTTTCCTCATGAATATTTATGACCCAAAGAGTTACTTCCCATTATAAGATTGCAATGCGATCACTAAAAATTAGATATTTTTCTACTTAACCACCCTGCGAACTGCGATCATTTGTCTGGACAGTACCTGTGTGTATTGTCTTGTTTGTATTGTTTTATGTACTTCATTGTAAGGGTACTCGTCTTGATAAGTTGGACTTTTTTCTAGTTTGATTTTTACTGTGAGTCTTTTTGTGTATTTATTTTTAGCCATTCACCACACATAGGGGGAGGGTTTGGATCCAAGAAAACGAGTTTAACCCCACCGCAATTTTGCGCCTGTCCCAAGTCAGGAATATGTTGGTCATTGGCTTGTCCTTGTCTTCTTATAAAATTTTAGTTTCTTGATATTTGGGTTATTGGATGTGGTTTGTTTCCATTGATTTTATTCACTCTTTTACCTTTTCGGGGCCATTTAGGGCTTACTATATGGTGTGAGGTTTCTCACAGTGTTGAAGACCATATGGTGACCCCTAGATGTTTTGTTTTGGGTCGTTTTAACCTGGATATGGGATGTTGTCTCCTTGAAATTTATCCCATTTCCTTTCTTTTTCATATAAACATTTATATGCTACAAAAAGATAATGAATCGATAAATTAATCATTGTTTTACTGAGAATCAATAATAAATGATAGATTATGATTTTTGCATTAATTTAATTTTATTCTCTTATCCTTAGGAAAGCAGACCCACAATGCAGATAATCTTTCAACGCTTGAAATCAAGAACAAAGAAGCGTGAAAAACAGTAATTTCTTTTCATACAGCTTTAATGACGGGTTGTCGTTGGTGAGGTAAAATGTTGGGATCTTTCAATCGGTTTAAGTAAAGCTTTGTGAGTTTTGAATACAACGAATATAGTCGTGTTTTCACATGTAGAACATTTATTTTGTATACAACTTATTTTAAATTATCTCTCTTTAAATTAGAAACCGATGTTGCATAAATAGGTTCTGCAGTCTACTTCAATTCTAATACCTTCGGGTACAATAATTGTCCCTTTGAGTGACATTCAACTAACTTATAATGACATAATTTAAACGACGTAATCTGCAGATATCACATTTGGCGGGATTCCGGGTTTTTACAATTTCATCTTTAAATATGAATGTCACGTGAAGAGGCTTGCAGAATTATAGATTTTTTCTATTGTCCATAAATAAAAGCATTTTCAACACTTACTTCGTCCTCTTAAAAGTGATATTGCAAATATTTTATTGCGTTAACATTAATGTTTTATGGCCTCTAAATCTCTTGCTTCCAAATGTTTTCCGAGATTTGAGCTGATGACATAATTTGTAACTGGGCAACATCCTTTGCAAAATTAAGGGATGATGATTACCGGCCATCACTCCTAAATGTATTATTACAGTTCGACATACTAAGTAGTTAATCTCTGCACAAATATTATCTAACGATGTATAACTTCATCAAACATAATGTGTTTTGAACAAAACAAATCGCAACATGGCCTTGAAAGCAAAGGTTCAGAAGAGAATAATGGTGTCTGACTTTGAATCCTTATGCTTGAAGTTATACACTGTATTATACCAACACAAATTGATCACCAAGGTCGACATTGATGTAAAAAAAGGCAATGATCAGATGATGACAATTACACTTTACATTTGTTATCTTATATTCTATAGTTGTCTTTGCATGTCATAGTGTGCGTGCAAGGTTCCAATAGATCCAGTATTCAAAAATTTCTTCTATGCATGTCTGAGTATGCGTTGAAGGTTTCAATAGACCAACATTCTATAGGTCTTTCATTTATGGCATACAATGTGTGGAATGTTTGAATAGATCCAATTCTCTAAAGTTGCTTCTGTAGAGGCCATAGTTTGTATTTAATATTATATCAATATTGTAACGCTTTTTTTATTATATTTCGACTCCCTCTTATCATATTTACACAGACTGTCATTGTAATTTCCTTATACGTTGCAAATTGATGTTTTAATTCATTAGTAGGAAGAAAATTTTACTTAAAAATTCGACAGTCCATTGATAAAATGTAACAAACAGCTGTAGGCCTTCTATTTTTGTCCTATGTCTTAGTATTTGAATAAATTGTAAGTTTATATTCTGCTTTTCTTCCAAACAGATGGTCAGGAGAGACAGGAGAAGTTCTGATATCGATTAGCTCGTTTTCTCCGAGATTCATATTTGATAGTTAACAAATGTGTTTTTTTCTTGACCGGAAGCAAGTCACTATATTTTTTTTCGCTGCAGCAATTGTCAGTATTTTTTCGAATAATTAATAATCAGTTAAATCACATTTAGAACAGTAACCTTCCCGGACTTGTGAAGCAATGAAGGGATATGGAGTGAATGGAAATGAGACAAATGTATGGGAAAACAAAGCACTGGAACAACGCTGTTATTGTTGTTCTTCATCTTGAAGTCACCACGAGGGGCCTTCAACGATAAGCTATGCTCATACATTTTTGTACCTCATAGTAAGTTCAAGTCGGCCTCTAGTACCGATTTGAGCGGAACTCATTGCTCGGTGTCAAAAATCGGTATGTATTAAGTATTCAAAAAATGTTTAGTATCACGGTTATTCATTTGTAAAATTATTTCTGAATATTATTTGAATAGAAGTTACTTGTAAACAAGATCATTTGTATGGCTTATATATAGTGAACTAAAAAAGAAACTCATATTTAATATCATACTCTTTTTAGATGAATAAAAATTATCACAATGTTAACAAATAAATATGAAATAATGAACGATAACCAAAAAATTGTAACATAATAAGACAAATTTCCTTTCATCTTTTTATGGATTAATCATGCTTATTTTGAGTGTTGTGAAAAACTATGGTTAACATAAGACATTGCAAGTTAAACCATAAAATTTATGTCACATGACACATCATCCATTCAAATGCATGGAAAAAGGCGGAGCCAAAACCATGGTTTAACCTTCAAATTCTTATGTTAAACCATGGATTATGCTATTGATCTCCGAATCTTTGAAAACAAAAACAAAAACAAAAAACAAAAAAAAAGAAAAAAAAAACACAAACAAACAAACAAAAAAACAAACAAACCATGAAAAAACAGATGTACATAGTTTCACTTAATTTAAGATTGTTGCCGTTAGCTTGACAGAATTTTACATTCTCCTTCATATGTTTTCTTTCAAATAAAACGACCACAAAATGACATTCCTTCTTTATCGAGCTACGTTTCATGTTTTCTTTTTCGACTTGTGACCTCTTTTTCCAATAATCATGTTTTCCATTCAAATTATGGCATTCCTTTCATTGCTGTTGTATTTTATTCTATCATTAGTTAAACAGTTCATCATTCTTTTGACATTTGATAACACCAGCGGATCAAGCCTTGAAAAAGGGGGTGGGGGTTGCTATGATGTTCCAGAAAAAAAATCCCTGTAACCCCCTCCCCTTTATCTGTCAATGATATACATTTGTTACAATATGAAAATAACAAATTTTTAAAGCATGTAACGAACATTTGCTTACAATAAAATGTGAATCTCGGAGGGGGATGGTCCTCAGAAGGAAACGATTATTTTAAAGGTCAAAAGCCCCCAAAAATCATCACGTTTCATCAAACTTAACGTCACTTTTTCTTAACTTCACGAAGTGCTGCGGAAATCGATACAGTGGACGACCACCGTAGGCGTCAAATGAAGATGACAACCAGAGGCTCCCTGGAGCCTATATCGCTCACCTGGCTTTCAGTTGCCACAATCAAGCTATCATTGTAAATTATACAGTTGAACTTCAGTCTCTCAAACTTTGGTAGAGCAAACACCACCATTAACTTGGACTCAATTATAAGTCTGATCATGTTTAACTGTACTTCTTTGTTGGGCTTTTTTGACAAAAAATGTCTTGCTAAGGACCACTTTCGACATCATGCAGTTTTGAAGTTGAGACATCATTTGGAAAATGACAGTCAACAACATTTTTTAACACCATATCTTTAAGTAACGACATCAATATTTATTTGGAAACCAAATTCTATTGAAATCGGACCATGTTGAATTTTTCCGCCTTTTTGGCTGCCATTTTGAAAATGGCAGTCAACAAACAATTTTAAACACCGGTTTTGCAGTAACGACATCAATATCTACATGGAAACCGAATTTCATTGAGATCAGACAATATTGAATTTTCCTGCCTTTTTTGGCGGCCATTTTGAAAATGGCGGTCTACGAACAATTTTTAACATCAGTTTTGAAGTTGCTACATCAATACCTTTTAGGAAACCAAATTTCATTGAAATCGGACAATGTTGAATTTTCCCGCCTTTTTTGGCGGCCATTTTGAAAATGGCGGTCAACGAACAATTTTTAACATCAGTTTTGAACTTGCTACATCAATACCTATTTGGAAACCAAATTTCATTGAAATCGGACAATGTTGAATTTACCTACCTTTTTGGCGGCCATTTTGAAAATGGCGGTCAACCAATAATTTTCAACATCAGTTTTGAAGTCGCCACAGCATTGCAAACATTTTATCAATTTACACTTAACCTTCATCTTCTATAGTTTTGGAAATAAAAGATGAAAAATATGAAAATTTCGAAAATTCCTTGAAAAAAGGGCAATAACTCCTACAAGGGTTTTTGGATTATCTTCAACATTTCAGGGTGGGTAGATCTTGACATGCTGACATTTTTGCGATTTAAAGTTGACTTCTATCTCTTATAGTTTTTCTGATAAAAATTAATAAAGTTAAAATTATGCAAATTTTACAGAAAAAGGGCAATAACTCCAAGACGGGTTTCGGATTTTCTTCAAAATTGCAGGGCAGGTAGATCTTGCTATGCTGATCACTTTAACACAATGCCAAATTTTTGATATCTGTAACGGTTCTTGAGTTATTTGCAAAAAACAGCAATTTACCCCTATGTTCTATTTTTAGTAACAGCAGCCATGTTGTTTGGTCTTCGGACTAATCGAACACAATTTTTAAACTGCATACCCTGGTGATGCCTCAGGCCAAGTTTGGTTAAATTGGCTCAGCAGTTTCAGAGGAGAAAATTTTTGAAATTGTTGACGGACGGACGACGGACGCAAAGTGATAGCAAAAGCTCACATGGCCTTTTAGGCCAGGTGAGCTAAAAATGGGCCATTGACTTTGTAAGAAAACGCCTTTTGCATTGTTCTTTGGTGTACCTCAATTATTTGAGATTATTGTTGTAACTTCCTGTTGTTCTATTGCGTTAAAACGCAAATGGCTATAACGACAGTATGTTTGCGCTCATTTTCAGTGAGCTGTGGTATATTTTTGGAAATTAATTTCAGCAAATTATAAAATGGGTCTGTACACTGTTTTAGTAGGCAACACGTATCCAACATGTTTTTCATTTTTGCCACCTGGTACATGTAGAGGCAAGAACATGCAAAAACTACTTTTTGCCTAGGTAGTTAACAGAGCGTATCATGTTAGCGAAAATTGTTCAAATGCCTTGTAAATTATGTTCCTTAGTGCCCTGTACGTTACCTCTCAAGTACTATGCGATTACATAAAAATTAAGAAATAAAACATGACCGCCATACTATATTGTCATTATAACATGGGCTTGAGTTGTTTTTGCAAAAATTTTATCCCGAGCGTAATAGTATTTGGCGGGTATGATTTATTTCGATTCTAATATGGAAATTTCATCCATTTTATATCCGAAGCGAGCAGCGACTATCTAATGGTTTCGTAACATTTTGATTTTGATAAACAAACTCGCTGACAAAAAAATTTCCACAAATACAATAAAAACTTACTTTTGTTTGATTTAATTGCTATTTTAACTATAGGAAATGCCTTAAGTCCTCTTAATCTCCATTCAAACTTTCCAACCAACGTTGCTTACGAACCGGACGTTACAAATTTTATTTGTGACGTCACAAGTAGGAAAATTAAAGTCTGTCCCGAACATTGCCTTTTCAAGTAGAATCAAATTCCATAATGAATTTCGGAAAGAAATTTGATTAAAAATTTTGTTAGTGGATGGTAGATTTTGACAGTTAAAATGAAAAATAGATTCAAAATATGCAACAGAAACTATGCATCTTTTGTGCATGTGCTAAGAGTGTTATATTGGTATTATAACATGACTATATTTACAAAGCTAATACAGAAAGCCATATTAGAATTACATATAAATTCGACAATTTTAACATAATGCGTTTCTTTTTTTGTTCAGCACAGATTTTGATGTCAACCAAACCTTTTCACATGGCTTTTATAAATGCTGTCGCGTTAATGCTTTTGCGAGTATTTTCCAGAGCATATTATTTGAATTTCGTGTAGGGCTTCACAGAGAACTACGTCAAAATCTCAGTTTTCCTCCATGGAAACTACAACTTACACGTTATTTTCTTACGCCTACCAATTTCTTTAACCGTCCTTGAAAATTATTTGTAAAAAAACAGTCTAACTTTTTTTCAATAAACAACAAAAACTTTGTAGAAATGTAATTTTAAAAGTTTGTTGACGAGTGATCTACATGGTGTTTGCAAGTTTTTTGAACAAACAGAAGTTTAAAATAAAAAGACAATATGAGTAAGAATGCAATAGTATTCGATATTTGATTCTTAACTATTCAATAGGAAAAATGAGGATATGGAGTGAATGTACATGTGACAAAAACGCACATGATACATAGAAAACTTTTCCAAGGACAGGGCTTTTATTCCTGTCTACATCTTTATGTAGCCTGAGGGTCTTCAACAAGAGGTGAACAATATTCGTCCCCTCAAGCGAAATGAAGAAGGCCCTAGCGTGCACATAAGCGGTATTCTTGACAAAAATTATATCAAAGTTTGTTTCTGAAAATACCTTATTTTCTCATTTTTTCAACGATTTTCATCCTGAAGATTTAGGACTTATGGGAGTGATATTATTATTATTTGCGATATTGTTCGGCGACACTTATTAATGTAGTTTTGCTTATCATATAAACTATGTGGATGGCATAGATAAAAGTAGCAAAACCCGACCAAATGAAAAAAAAAGATGATATCCAGAATTTTAATGCAACCTTGTTTGTAACGATAATTTTGATGTGAATACTTCAAAATATCAAAGGTTTCAATCCGTATTTACTGTCGGAACAAAAAGCAACGTGGAGGCACAAAGCGTATTTCTAAGGTTTTGTATAAGAATGTGGTTAAACACATTGTATTTTACTTTCATTTGATTTTACCTTCGCAAATATCCCGTTTTCTAGGAACGATAAGTTGTCGCGAAGAAAATTTGCGTCAGTAAAATCCAAGTACAACCATCTGCAATTTGTACGCATTTAAACATACCCATTTAATTGTCAACTCATTATATTACACAACTAGCAAATATTAGTTTATATGCCATATTTTGACACTTAGAAATTCTTGTGGCGGTTGGAAATTCTTGAGCTTGAAATTATTTTCTGTTTCATATGTTACTGATAATACATTTCAGTGGTTGGATTAAGAAAACCATTTTAATGAATACAACCAAACCGTTGTCATTGTCATTGAACAGTATATATATAGATAAACAAATAAAAAAGTTTTAAAAAAATCAAATCGAATTTAGTGTATTCAATATAAATTATTACTTTTATCATAAATTATAGGTTATGTCTCATATTTAGAAGAAGCATATGAAGTTTGGTACGCTTTTTTAATATTTGCATAGTTGTAACTATCACCACTAAGGCTAAACAATCGTGAAAATAACCCTGTACCATCCTATTGTAAAGCTGTGTACAAACAAAAATTTACTCTTTCGATATTGCTGCTTGTCACGTTTTGGTATTAGTATTAGAATTTCGGACTTCTCTGGTTTAATCCATTCAAAAGATAATATTTTTTTACCCTCGGAACCCTTTATTTTGCTCGATGATTTCGTTTTTTATACATCCTAAATAACATTCTAACAACATTAAATTCTTTCTTTATGCAAAGCTTATGAAAAATTCCGAGGAGTTTTAGAAATTTCCTACAGTGAAACAGATAAGCTGGACTATAACTTTCATTGTATGTAGAAAATCATGTGATGTGTTTTTGGTGCTTCGTTGTATATTTTCTTCAAATTAGAGAAGATTTTGAGTCTTCAATAATTCCTTACCCTGCAGTCCTGCAAGTATGGCAAATCAAGAAAAAGTTTATTTTAAAACATACATTGAAAAAGGAACAAGAAACTTTACCAAAGGCTAAAAATTTTATTTTCTATTTCGGAAACAGGAAATTTATCTACATTGAACAGTCATTTAATACAACTAGAAATATTGTACTATTGTTGAGAAATGTTTATCTTAATCACCTTTTCTCTTCATATAGAAAATTTAAAATGTTACTCAAAACTGTAGACTATGAAATTAACGACCAAATAAATAACATATTTTTTTCCTAATCTTTGAAGGTATCTTCTTTGGGTCCACTGTTAAATTATGTGCCCAACTGGAAGCAGTCTTTAATGGGGGTTTTAGAAGTGACCATTTTGACGCAGTTTGGTTCTAGTTTAACCAATACAATAGTTTCCGACAAGATCTTTGAATATGCTTACCTGAGGGTGTCTTTGAAAACTATATTTCCCTGACGGCCATTTTGGATGAAGTACTAATCTGTCGGACATATTTAAGCCAGGATAAGGTAAAGCCCACTGTAACTAAGTTTTATTCTCATTTGGCTAGTTGTTTCAGATATGTTTGTCTACGTGCTCCATAGGGTCTTTGTACAGCTATGTTCCATGCTGGGCCCATTTTGAATGAGGTGCGTTTCTACGGGATACATATTTAGAAAGTGACTATAGGGTTCCGAAATATCTTCAAGCAAGATCTATGAATGTGTTTCGCTTACGGTCCAATGTTGAACTATCGTCACCGCTGGCGACTTTTGATGGACTGCGACCTGTCTGACATACCTTTGAAAGGGAACCACTTAAGGACAATTGTGACAAAGTTTCTTTCTAATTATAATACTCAGAGGTTTTAAGGAGATCTTTGAATGTAACATTAAACTCTTATGTACGACGGACGTCCAAGTGATAGAAAAAGCTAGCCCATAATTAAAGGCGTTTACTTGTATTAGTTTACTACTGATACGTCCTTATGTGTTCAACAATTTTCCTAAAAGGATAAGCTTAATTCTTTTTAAGCCTAAGTTTTGTTGAAGTATAAAATGAACGTTATTATCAAGTATAACTTCCAAAAATGGTAGTTTTCTAGCAATGAGTGAAGATAAAAAGATAATATGTTCAACAGTTACGTGCATGGAGAAAAATGCTAAAAAAGATACAGAAGATTCCAGTTCTGAAGTTTTTTTCTCATCTGTTTAATATTTTTTATCATACTTCCACAGCTTTCTTTCTTCAGTTCTTTCAAAAACTTGATTATTATTTTGCTATAGTTATTACAAGTAAGTATTTTTTGAATCTCGATTTTAACTTTATATGTTATTTCCTGAATCACTTGTCTGTTTTATTTTAAAACAATCTGTCTCGTAAAAATATCGTAAGCTAACGAAATTCAAATATCCCCAAAATCTGTATTGCTTCTCTTTTCTAAAGTTTGAAGGTGAGGATATAACCGTTTTTCTTCTGTTTACCAATTAAAAACGCCTTACTCTATACCAAACATTCAATATACCAAAATTTTCAAGTTTTTTGTCTTGCAGCCATATCCACCTAGAACTAGCCAAAATCACCCCAATTTCTAGAGAAAGGCCACTATTTCTTCCATCTAGAGTCACAAGACGTCACTAACAAGATGAAGAATATAAGAACTAATAGGATGTCAGATATGTAGTCTCGGTAAAGGAACTGTTTCAACAGCACTGCGGAAAAAAGAATTCAACAAGTGTAATCTAAACTGACTTGCAGTTGATACGTAAAAGATATTTTATGATAATGTACTTAATTTTACGAGGAAGGGCCCACACTGTGTAATTTCTTAAGTTTTTATAACGTTTGATTGCTTGTGGTCCACGTTGTATTCAATACCTGACTCTCCCTCGATATGGTCAATACATTTGTATATGCATATATTTTGCTGTTACAACGTATACTGCCCGTTGTTGTCATTCTCTGTTTGTCCTGTGTCGTCTTCCACGTCTGACTGTCTGGTTATTTCTTCAATATTTCTCTTTTGTTTTCTTTATGTCCTACTGTCTTGTTTATGTATTCAGTGTCCGACTGTCGGTTTTCATTTTTAATGTCCAAATGTCGGCTATCATCTTCAATTTCTGAATTTCTGTAGTTGTCTCCACTTTCTGATTGTCCGTCGTTATCTTCAAAATCTGACTACCTGAAATACTAATCAATGCCTGAATGCCCTTTGTTGTCTTCCATGTCTGGCTGCGTGCTTATGTCAGTTTCAATATCAAACTGTCCGTTGTCACTTTCAATCACATTGTCTCCATTATCAGATTATTCCTCGTATCTTGAAAATATGACTGCCTGAAGTACTCATCAAAGTCTGACTGACTGTTGTTTGGTTCAGAGTCTGACTGTTTATTATTTTTGTCTTCGGTCTCTAGTTTGGCTGTCCTTCGTTAAAGTAACTATTTTCAGATAATTGGTTTTGATCTGATGCCACATCGGAAGACTGATTGGGTTGCTGCCTGTTTGTGCGTGATCTCTCTTCTTCTTCCTTTCAATAGAAATGCTAACGTAATGATCGCCTTGTCCTTCTGATAAATACTAGCGTAAGCAGAAATATCCGATCGCTATAAATTCCAACAGATGAAACAAGAATTGAGTACGGTGGACCCTCTACTGGTGCAATTAAAAATTGAATGTTATAGAACCTTACTAGTGCAAGAAGAGTTATATGACCGCTATATGTACTCTCCTTTGCCATTCTCGATTATACCTATCTCGATTACCTACAATACATGATATATATAAATTAGGATACTGTTGAATTGTTCTGACAGTTTCATTTCTTAGGGTTTAATGTGTTCTGTGGATAGCAAAGAGGGAAAGCTGATGGGACACTGCTTAAAACTGGCAACTGCCAAAGGGATGTTTTGGGTCTAGAAGTATTTTAATTTCAGGAGAATTAAGGTAGTTGACAGCCAATGTTCTATAGAATTTTGTTTCTATGAACGTTTCTGTTGAGCTCTTTTACTAGATTTCTTTTAGTTGCTTTGGTCTCTTTATGTACTGTAATGGCAGTTTTCAAGACAGAATACCACTTGATTTCCCGTTCCCCTTTTGGTCCTTTTAAATTAGCTATATATACATTTTTATCCAAATTATGGTCTTCAACTACGCCAGAACAGACAAATCGTCTACGTGGGACGATTCTGTTTATTCTTTTTGTGGATGTGTGATTATAACATTTTTCTCTAGGCGGTAAATTTACTTTCTTAAACGTTTACATATGTTTTTTGTCATGCGCTGATTGTACCTTTTTGACTGTTCTTGCACATCACGACAAAACGACTCATTTGCTCTATTATTTATTTGTGGCCAAGTGCGTCTTTTAATATGTTATTTATAACTTCCTGGTTAATAAAACAAAAGATGTCTAGCCAAGTTGAATCAAATCTCGCTTTTTTGTCTTAAAGTGTATTTAATAACGAACTTCCCTGTGTGACCTCTCGTATATCCTTGTGAAGGCTGTTATGCGTTACCTAAATTATTTTGATGCCTTTAAGGTTTGGATAGTGGTAAGTCGTACCTTTGAGCTCTGAAGCCTAATGTCTTTGAATTACTCTTGGTTGTCCATGCTCTGCAAAAATTCTTCTCACAGCTTTTGTGACATTATCGCTTGTTTTTGGACTAACAAATCAGTTAGTAAATTGGTTCCGTCAAGACAATTATTCAGAGTAGTTATATATACACGAAATATTCATTTTGTATTTTACATTTAATTTTTGCCTTTTTTTTGTTAATGTTTTCAATTGTTCTTGTTTTTTTTTTAATTTCATTGTTGTTTCATTTTTCTTTAATTTTTGTTTTCTTTTTTTAATGTCTTCTTGTGTTTATAGTAATCGAATTGAATGTTTCTTAATTTAATTCCATTGCCCATTTCCTTTTTATTCTCCAATGAGCCATCTAAAGACTACCTGCTCAATGCTTTCAGACAAGAATAGACCCGGGGTAGGGGAAATAACTCTTTTTTGCACAAATTACTTGTAGAAAAAAATGTTTATCATAAATATGAATTATAAAATATTTTTATTATCATAAAACTGCACTTCTTTCATATATACTTTGCCAGTTTAATTGATGTTTGTTGACAATCCAACACCCATGACCAATGGAGACATGGATGTAGCGTTGACCGACAATTGGCAAAGAATTCTGCTTAAACCGGTGTTAGGGGCAGTCTTGAACTTACTATGAGGTATGAACAAAGTTCATTAATGAAGGCCTCATGGTGACTTCAAGGAGAAGAACAACAATAAAAGCGTTGTTCCTTTGCTTGTTTTTTACCATGTATTTGTAGAGACTTTGTCTCGTGCATTTACTAAATAGCCTTTCATTCACCATTAAAAATGCCTACATTTAAATGTCTAGGTTTTGAATGTATTGAAAGTCATGAAATAGACTTTTGAGTTGTTATTACTTCTCTTTGGGTCGTTGTCTCTATGACACATTCCCCGTTTCCCTTCTTTTTCCTAATGTCAGATTTTAAGAAAGGGGGATACTGTTTCTTCATTAACGTTCAGAATTACGGAATATTAATACTTTTTATGCAGTTTTCCCACCATAGTGAAAAACGGTATGGTGAATTTTTATAAATTAATTGTTAAAACTTTCATCTACAAGAAATGCAATGAAGCTGCTTTTACAGCAATGTTTTGACATTGTTTTTAACTGCAAATTATTCATGAATGTTTATGATCATTATTCTCTCATATTTAGTTCTTTAAGTTTCTTTGAAAATGTTGGGCATTTTATAGTCTTTTTGTGCCAATTCTTATATATCTCAAGTACAATAGTATACTCTTCATGGTGATTTCTCAACATAATTTAGATATGGATGTTTCTGAGAACTATAAATCAAAAATCTAAAGTGAAAGTTTTCAAAACTTTTTCCAGAAATAACATTTTGTATATTTCGTAAATTACTTCGTACTGTGTATTCAAAGAAAATGAGTGTGTGGGAAATTTTTTGGGTAACCCAGGTTTACCACCTAAAGAATAAAAAACAAAATGATCACATGAAAGCCGAACAATAAACATGTTCCCAGGGTTCCATATATATATATATATATTCTTTGGAAATAATGCGAAAAATACTGAATTTGGCACAATTTTCAAAGCCTGATAACAGGAAAAGGTGAATGGTTATTATCATTTTTATTTATTTTTTTTTGGAAAATATGAAATACGACCTACAAAATATCTTTTTCAACTAAATCTGTCTGATATTTTTATTACATGTAGTGCCAGAATACCTAAAGTTTAATCACTGTTAATATTGTCAATCACAAAGTGATATGGTCATCACCAGGATTTGACGGATCGTTGTAATCATTGACGTCTATCACTAGTGAAGAAAGGATCATGCTTAGCATTCCGAAGCATTTGATGACACTCTTGTTTTTGAGGGATTCACACTATTCACTTCTCGCTTTATAAGAAAAATAACACTTATACACAATGTATTTACATTTCTGTTACATATATTTTGTAAGCTATTAATTGTCTATTTGATTTTTTCTGAAAATTGTGTCTGCAACAGTCTATCATGACCCCTTGAATGCTATTTTATTTTCAATGTTTATGAACTGTCTGGTGTGTGTATTACATTTCGAAGGAACCATTCAAAAGATGACAATGAGTATATTTGCAAAAGCATATTTTCGTTTTTTTTATTGATGTTGAGGAGTGTTCATCTGTTAAAATAGAGTACGTTTTACAAAAGTTGTTGAAAGCCTTACAACATTTATGACCACTAATAAACCAAGGTGTTATGTTTCTGTTAGAAATTTTCCAACTAAAATTGTGCTTGACGGAAGAATTATATCAAGGACACATTTTACAATAACAAGAATTTAAATCATTGACAATAACAAACTATTTGAAACATTTTCGCATTAAAATATTATATTGTAACAAAAGTAATTTAGATAAATATCCTGATGTCTCGTACAGGACAAATTATGATATAATCCAAACAATTATTGTTGGTTCAATATCTCTGTACATTAATGAATGTTGATGCTGATATCAAATAGATTTATTTCGTTCATAATTCCATATTACGATTCCATTTACACACAGATGATGTTTAAGATGCCATTACCGGTTCATTTTTAAGGATATGATATTATGATCTTCTCGATTTGAATTACACACAGAGTATCAATATCAAATCCGTATACATCAAGCACTGAGCGAGAAAAATGTTTAAAAGTTGCTAATATTATTTTGACTTACGTGCATAGCATGTATTTAAACCCACTTAAAAATCACAAAATAAGCTAGATCCCTTGATTTACTACGAAGATAGACGAAGATTTATCATTTTGTTTTCCAGCAGACAATAGGGATACCTAAGGGGACTATTTGTGCGCAATTTTGGGCAGATTTGTTTCTTTATTTGTATGAAGTCAAGTTCATTCGAGGGCAAGTTCAGAAAAAAAGACAATAAGCTATTCAAGTTCTTTAATATCAGCTTCAATTATATATTTGATATTCATTTATAAAACCTTCATGTGATAAACAAAAATGAAGCTGAAATCAATGACCACTAATATACCATCATCAGCATCATACCTGGACTTATACCTCTACATTGCCAATTCTGGAGGTTTTAAAGGCAAATTTTACGACAAGGGTAATGATTTCGACTTTCAAATAGTGAATGCTTCGAAATTCCTTCATCTCTGGCATATGGCATCTACATTTCACAACTCACTCGCTATTGGCATGCTTGTAGTTTGTACAGCGATTTTGTCAACAGACCGACATTACTGTGTTAAAAACTTATTCATAAGGGTAAGATCAATCACTGTCTCAATTTTTACGTCGTCACTATGATTTGACAGACAGTTACAATATGTTTTTATTTAACTAATTAGAAAATATATCTTTGGGTAGGTACAGAGTTAATTACCAGACTGACTAACACCGACTGTGACGGAACCAAAACGATTTTTTTTCTGGCAGTGTGACGGGTACCACGCGTGAAGCAGATCATGCTTACCTTTACCGAGTACCTGTTGATACATCGGTTTTTGTAGGGGTTCACACTGGTAGTACTGTAGTTTTGAGGATTAATTGCCTTACTGAACTTCAAAATGTCCTTTCGTTTAACCTTTCTGCTCCCTTATTCTTGATCATTTTTGTTTATTTGCTTTGCCCTCGCCATACTGTCTCAATTCTTGTTGGATACGAACTGTCAAGATTTTGAATTTTTGATATTGAAATTCCCCTTTCCTCATTTTTGCTTCGGTATTCGTTTGACGATGTATTGAGCTGTTAAAATTGTTACATTTACTCAGCTCTTATCAATAATAGTACATGTTTGTTTAAATAGATGTGACAACATTTCGTAATTAATTGAAGTGCTTCGTTCATCTAGATCCTATTGGTTATTTGCTCTCTAACGGCTTTAACACATATTTCGGTTTATGGTCTCCCTAATATTTTGATTTCATCTCCACAGTTGATGCAGAAGGTTTCAAATAGAAAACTTAAAAATTTATAGTCAACTTCGGTATTTGTTATTTAACATACACCTTCGTGTCTGGTGTCGTTGGTGAAGTAAAATATCGGCATATTTCAGTCGGTTTTAGTAAAGCTTTGTGAGTTTTAATTGAAACGAAATGTTCGTGTTTTAACATGTATAATATTTAGGCACCATACAACTTATTTGAATTATCTCTCATTAAACTGGAAATTGATGTTGCAAGAATAGCGTCTGTAGTCTGGTTCAATTCTAATACATTCTAATTCGGGTACATAAATTGTACCTTGGAGTTATATTTAACGAAATTATATGACAAAATTTGAACAACGTAATCCCAGGGACGTAAACAAATTTTGAAGGGAAACGTTGCCGCATTGCAATTTTGTCTGAAAATATCAAATTCACGTGATGAGGCTTGCAGACTTATAGAGTGTTTAAAAATATAAACATTTACGCCGCCCTCTAAAGTACTAGTAACAAATTTTAAAAGATGCTACCCATTGCAAATATTTTATCGCATTAACGTTAATGTTCCATGGCTTTTAAATGACTTGTTTCCAAATGTCTTCCGAGATTTGAGCTGACGACATAATTTGTAATTGCACAACACCTTTGTAAAATTGAAGGATGATGATTACCGGCTATCACTCCGCAATGTGTTATTAGAGTTCGACAGACTTAGTCGTTAATCTCTCCACAAATATTATCTAACGATGTATAACTTCATCTCATAATTTCTTGAACAAGGTAAATCGCAATTTTTTTTCATGAGAGCGATGTTTCAAAAGACAATAATGTTGTCTGACTTTCAATCCTCAAGCTTGAAGTTATACACTGTACATCATTATTTTTTTATGAAAAGTAATTGATAACCAAGGTCGACATTTGAGTATAGAAGGCGATGATCAGATGATGCCATTTCTATTTGGATATCCAAAGGACATATAAAAGGGAATTAAATATTTATGTTTTGTTTCCCATGTTCTTGATCTTCTGCTAGCAAGTTTGTAAATAGCAAAAGTGATTCAACATTATTAAAGTATATTGAAAAGTTCAGGATAATTCAAAATTAGCTTCAATTGAGCGGAAGGTTCGAAATGATATATTACTCAAAATTTTTTTCTATGCATGTTATACTATTGGTTTGAAATTGAATTGATCCAATACTCTATAGTTCTGTCGATGCATACCATACTTTGTGTGTATTATTCAACCAGATCGTAAACGCCACGCCAACGGTGTTTCTATGCAGGCCATAAATCGTGTGAAGGTTCAATACTTCAAAATTAAGGGTTTTTTCATGCATACCAAACTTTTTGTTGAAGACTGCAATAGTTATCCGATATTCTATAGTCGTCTCTGCATGTCATATTGTATGTGGAAGGTTCCAAAAGATCCAGTACTCAAAAATTGCCTCTATGCATGCCAAACTATGTGTTGAAGGTATCAATAGACCCAAATTTATAGTTCTTTCTATGCATGGTTTACTACGTGTGGAATGTTTGAACAGATCTAATTCTCCAAAGTTGCTTCTAAGCATGCCATTGTTAAAATATTTATAATAATGTCAATCTAGTAACGCTTATTTATCACGACTTCCTCTTTATATCATATCATAGATTGTCATTGTAATTTCTTTTTACGTTTCAAATTGAGGGAAAAACTTGTATTTTATTATTTAACAGTCCATACATACAATGTTACAAATTACAAACAGCCATGGGTCATCTATTTTTTGTTATCCTTTGTCTCAAAAGTTGCATCTATGCGTGTCATACTATTTGTTGAATGTCTTGAAGGTTTCAATAGACCCAAACAAAGTTCTTTCCTGGTATACTATGTGTGGAATGTTTGAAAAGATCTAATCCCCGAAAGTTGCTTTTATGTATGCCTTGCTTGTATTTAAAATGACGTCAAACTAACGACTTCCCCTTTATCTCATATTTACACAAACTGTCATTGTCGCTTGTTTTTCGACTTAAATCGGTTGATAATCTGGTTCCATCAAATGAATTATTCAGAGTAGTTATATATACCTGAAATATTCATTTTATATTTTTCATAGTCTTTGTTATTTTTTTCAGATGTTATTGTTTCTTTTTTCCTTAATTTTTGTTTTCTAAGTTTTTATGTCTATTAAGAAATAATTAACAGTAGCCATATATTTATATTATTTTTACCACGGGCTGGCACTTTATGGCGAATATTTTACCCCGACCGACCAGAGATGGGTAAAATATTTCCACAAAGTGCCAGCCCGTGGTAAAAATAATATAAATATATGGCTACTGTTAATTATTTCGATTCTAATAGGACACTCACAAGGTTCCGATTAGGAGAATTCCTTCTAGTATATATGGATGAAACGCCATTTTGCTCCGTTAGTTGGTTTGTGACGTTGCAAAATCTGATGTAAAACTATCTATGACGTTATCGAAAGTTCCGTCAGTTTTTTATGACGTTACCCATAAGTAAATATTATTTTTACCACGGTTTTGGACACAAAGTTATTGAAGGCCGTCATATTAGAAATGTGTTTATAATAAAAAAAAATTGAATGTTTCTTCATTTAATTCCACTGTCCATCTCCTTAATCATATTTACCAAACCCTTTTTATTTAAAAGGACCCATTTTCTCGAAGGAGCCACCAAACGACTTTTGTGATTAACGCTGATTCTACCTGCTAAACGCTTTCAGACAAGAATAGACCATGGGTGGGGAAGATGATTAGTATGAATAAAAAAGATTTAGAATATTTATCATAAATAGAAATAAAATAACCATATCGTCATGAAACTGCAGTCCTTTTATAAAATGGTGCAAAGTGCCTACATTAAAATATCTAGATTTTGAATGTGTTGAAAGTATTGAAATAGATATAAAGTCAGATTTTTAGAAAGGGAGGTAATTTTTTCTGCTACGGAATATTAAGACTTTTTTCTGCAGTTTTTCAACACTGTGAAAAACGGTAAGGTGAATTTTTATGAAATTTTGCCATAAGTTATATTTCTGGAGGATCTTTAATTTCCCAGTATTTGGTGAATATTGATTGTTTAAATCTTCAAATAGAAAAAAATTGAATGAAACTGCATTTACAGCAATGTTTTGACAACATTTTTTTTCTTTCGTTTACTGCAAATTATCACTTCATGTATACTTATGATCATTATTTTCTTATATTTAGTTCTTCAAGTTTCTATGAAGAAGTTTGGCATGCAATTTATTGTCTTTTTATGCCAATTCTTATACATCTAAAGTATAATAGTATAATCTTCATGGTAATTTCTTAATATAATTTAAGACTCCTGGGATAGGGATGATTCTGTGAACTATGAATTGAAATCCTACGATGGAAGTTTTCAAAACTTTTTCTAGATATATATATCAGTACATACTTATTTCGTACTGCCTATTCAAAGAAAATTGAGTATGTGGGAAATTTTTGGGTTACCATAGGTCTACTACCTAAAGTATAAACAATTTTTATATGAAAGCAAAGCATGTTCCCAGGGTTCCATGTACATTCTTTGGAAATAATGCGGAAAAATACTGAATTGGTCCGATTTAAAGCCGGATAACAGAAAGAGATGATTGGTGACATATCATTTTATTGTATTTTTGGAAAATATGAGTTGCGACCTACAATTTTTTTTTTAATCTGTCTGATATTTTTATTACATGTAGGCTCCAACTACCTCAATTTCAATCACTGTTAATATTGTCAATCCTTAAGTGTGATGTTCTTCACCACGATTTTACGGATCGTTACCATGTGTGTATGAAGTAAGTGAGAACCGAATATGTCACATATGAGGATGGACATATTTCAATAGATCCGAGTAATATCGAATATGACATTACAACAAACTTTTCACTTACAGTGTGACGGGTTTGACAAGTGAAGAAGGATATGCTTAACAATTCGAAGCACCTGATGACACTACTAACTGTTTTTGACTGATTCATACTTAAGTGCTGACTTTTTTGTGGCTTTTGTATTATGTTTTTTTTTGTTTTTTTTGTTTTGTCTTTGTTATATACTTTCTTTGTCTGTCTGTAATCCTTAGATTGCCCTCTATAGTTGAATTATGATATTTTGTTGTTTCCTTGGTATTTATTTGGAAATTTCAGTGAAAAACAATTGCCATTCTATTTGACATGTACAAGAAAAAAACAAAACAAAAACAAAACAAAAACAAAACAAAACAAAACAAAACAAAAACAAAACAAAACAAAACAAAAAAAAATTAAAAAATTAAAAAAAAAATCAACCAAACCAAAAAAAAAAAAACAAAACAAAACAAAACAATACAAAACATGTGAAAGTCAAGTACCGGATAATATAGCAACATAAAAAAGAACAGGGATGGAAACGCAATTAAATCAAGGATTGAAACGCAATTAAATCAAGGACAGGGAAAATATTAAAATTAAAATTAAGAACGACATTTGAATACCTAAATTCAAGGATGGAAATAGCATGACAATGAAAAAGCAAGGGCAAGAATTACATAACAATTAATATCAAGAACAGGACTTTAATGACAATATCATGGACAAATTATCAAATACTATTGCTATGTTTTGCCATATCTTGCATGTAGGACAAGCGGTTATGATTATATTGGAATGATTATGCAAACATTTTTTGTAGTATTAATGATCTATTCTTCTTCATTCCTTTCCATTAGATAATTGTGAGAATTGCTGGGTTATGATGCAACTTTAGAAATGAATATTTGGGTTTTTGGGGGTTTTTTGCAACTTTTTCAACAATGTCTGTTTCATGAGTTACGGAGATGTTATTTTAATTTTTGTTTCAAGTGCAAGAAATGAAGAGTTCCAGTCGTGAAAGTTTACAAAAAATAATGGAGAATCTGTTCAAAATCCCACCCCCATTTGAAGGGAAATGTATATGATCAGGCAACAATTACCTTCTTTTTGGTTACAACTACACTTATATTTACATTTCTGTTACCTTTATTTTGACAACTTTTATTTGTCTGTTTGTTCTTCTGAAAATGGTGTCTACAACAGTCTATTGGTCCCCTTGAATGCCATTTTTATTTTCCATGTTTATGAACTGTCTGCTGTGCTTATTACATTTACAGAGGAAAAATTCAAAACAAGACAATTACTATATTGGCAAAAGCATATTCTTGTTTTCTATTGATGTCGAGGAATGTTCATATGTTAAAATAGATTACGTTTTACACAAGTTACATCATGTATGAACCCTTATAAACAAAGGTCTTATATTTCTGTTAGTAATTGTGCAACTAAAATTGTGCTTGATGTAAGAATTATATCAAGGACACAATTTACAATAACAAGAATTTAAATCAAAGACAATAACAAAATGTTTGAAATGTTTTCACATACAAATGTTATTTTGTAACAAAAGTAATTGAAATAAATTCCCTGATGTCCCTTGCAGGACAAATAATGATATAATCCAAGCAATTATAGTTGGTTCAATATCTCTGTACTTTAAAGAGTGTTGATGTCGATATCAAATAAATTCATCTCGTTCATAATTCCATATTACGCTTCCATTCACAGACAGATGATGTTAAAGATGTCATTAACGGTTCATTTTTAAGATTTTGTGGATTTGAATTACACAGCGTATCAATAACAAATCCTTATACATCATACACTGAACGAGAAAAACGTGTAAAGTTAACTTATTATTTTGACTTAATTACGTGCATAGCATATGTAAACCCACCCCAAAATCCATAATTAGCTAGATCGTATCTTGCGTAAAACATTCCTTGATTTAATATGGAGATAGACCAAGATTAATCATTTTGTAAAACTAGGAGGACAAGTTTTCCAGCAGACAATCGGGATACCTATGGAGACTAAGTGTGCGCAACTTTTTGAAAAATTGTTTTTTTTATGTATAAAGCTAAGTTCATACGAGTGCTAGTTCAGAAAAAAGACAATGAGCTAGCCAAGTTCTTTAATTTCAGCTTCAATTATATAGGTGATATTTTTTCATCAAAACTTCAGCTGATAAACAAAAATGAAGTCGAAATTAAAGAGATCACTGATACGCCATCATACCTGGACCTTAACCTCTACATTGACAACTCTGGAGGTCTGAAAACAAACCTTTACGACAAGGGTAATGATTTCGACCTTCAAAGGGTTAAAGCAGTAAAATTCCTAAATCTCTGGCATATGGCGTCTGCATTCCACAACTCATTCACTCATACTTTGTACAGCGATTTTGTCAACAGATTAATGTCTTAAAAACTTATAGATAAGGGTATGTTTAAGTCACTGTCTCAATTTTTACGTCGTCACCATGATTTGACAGACAGTTGCAATGTTTCTATTTCACAAATGAGAATATATATCTTTGGGTAGATCCAGAGTTTATTACCAGACTGACTTACACCGCGACTGTGACGGAACCGGACTTTTTCTCTGGCAGTGTGACGGTGCCACGGGTGGAGCAGATCATACTTACCGTTCCGGAGTACCTGATGATACATCAGTTTTCGTAGGGTTTCATACTGCTAGTACTGTAGTTTTGTGGCGTATTTGTTCATTTTTGTTTATTTGCTGTGTATGCGTCATACTGTCTCAATTCTTGTTGGATATGACCTGTCATGAATTTTGATTTTTGAATTCCCCCTTTCCCCATTTTTGCTTCGGTATTTGTTTGCCGATGTATTGAGCTGATAAAATTGTTGCATTCACTCAACCAATTTTGTTAAAAACTAAGGAGTATCTCCCTCATGCAAAGCTCTGCCCTTAGCTGATTTTGGCTTTACATTTAGATCATATTGGTTATTTGTTCTCTACATATAGATCATATTGGTTATTTGTTCTCTACATTTAGATCCTATTGGTTATTTGTTCTCAATCAGTTTTTAAATATCTTTTAGTTTCTGGTCTTCCAAACGTTTAGATTTTATCTGCACTGAAGAGACATAAGTTGTCGAAATGCGCATATGCAGAGACTAAATTCACAGTAACTTCGGTATTTAGTTATTCCCTAATCAACAATAGTACATGCTTGTTAAACCAGATGTGACTGAATACATGTAGCCTAGACAAAGTATGAAATTAAAAAAATCGTAAACATCTATATGTTAAAAACAGAAAGAAGTTGATAGATAAATCATTATTGTACTTAGATTCAAACACAAATACATAAAATCGAAGAGTTATATTTTGGTATTCATTGAATTGATTTTTTTTTATTTTAGAAAGCAGACTAGTTTGAAGATTACCTCGAAATATTTGCACTGGAGAAAACGAATCATATATAATACTAATATTCTTTCTTCCAAAACCAGTTGTTAAATCAAACTTCGGGAAGAATTCTTAACATCTGCAATTGAACTTCGTTAGGATTTCGACCAGGGAACTGAAACTATTCTTGCAATATCAATTTTCAATTTGTTGAGCGAAAATTAAGAATAAGTCATCTAATGGCCCATATGTTTAACTGGTCAACACGCGACCATTTTCTTCAGAATTAAGGAAAACATGCATGTATTTAAACGCGACATAAAAGATGCATTCGTTAATGTGCCTTAATTGCTTTGTGTCCAAGACCGTTGATAAATTGGTCTCTTCCTTGGTAATCATTGGTTTAACAGAATTACGTTCTCTAGTTTAATCACAATATTTTCGGGTACAAAAATTGCACCTTAAAGTTACAATTTACAAAATCATATGACACATCTTAGCGGGAAACGTCTCCGAATTTCATTTTATCGACCCAAGATGAGGTTTATCAGCCATTCCTTAAAAACAACATTTTGTAATTAACTGAAGTTTTGCGTTCTTTAAAAGACCTTTGATATTTATTCTAGTTGTACTAATTCTAGAAATATATAAAGAGTAATTGTGGATGCTTGAAATTATGTTTTCAGGGAAACAATTCGCCATTTCAGAAACTAAGGAATTATGGGAGCTGTGATTGTATTTCAAATTTTGGTGCACGAACAATCGATTTTCAATCAATGACGTTGCGTTATTTACGTTCTTATCCAATCAAAATATTTTGGTGTACGCTCTACCCACAATGCTTTAGTTTCTGAAAGGGCGAATTATATCAAACCATCGGAGAATATTTGTTTCGATCATGGTTTGAGCTGTGCTGTCTTTTTAATTTAGTGGTGCTATATGTCTTTCTCTATCGGGACATTTTTTTTTAAAGTCACTGAAAACATTTTATCCCATTGAAGGTACGTTAATGTTCCTTGTCCCTAAATGTTTTGCTTCCAAATATCTTTCAAGATTTTAGTTGATGACATAATTTTGCTTTGTAATTGCACAACAACCTTCGTGCAATTGAAGGATGATGATTATCGGGCATCAATCCGCTTTGTGTTGTTAGAGTTCGACATACTAAGTTGTTAATTACTCCACAAATATTACATTAAATATCGAATGTACGTCCCATAATGTGCTTGAACCAGAAAAATCACAATATGGCCCTGAAAGCAATGATCTAGAAGACAATAATGATGTCCGAGTTCGTTTTTTTTAATGCTTAAAGTAATTACACTGTACACCCTTTATGTTTCTTTTAAGATGCGGAATTGATCACCAAGGTCGACATTGAAGTTAAACATCGACGATGAGATGATGACATTTACACTTTTTATTTGGGTATTCAAATGACATAAAAATGGGAATAAAATATTTATGTTTTGTTATTTCTGCTTTTTTTTAATTTTGCTGGCAAGTTTGTAAATGACAAAATTGGATTGGCAGTAAAAAAGCTTATTTGTAGATATAGGATAACCTAAAGGCTCCTTCCATCTATGCTGAGCTTTTGAAGAAGGTTCCAATAAATCTTATACTAAAGTGTGTATTGATGCATCCCATATTTTTAGGAAGGTACAATTAAATAAAATACTGCATAGCTGTTTTTTGCATGCCATACTTTGTGTGGAACGTTCCAATAATTTAATACACCAGCGTTTTTTTCTATATATGCTATACGTTGTGTTGAAGGTTCTATCGATCGGATAGTATATAGTTGTGACTATACATTCCATACTTTGTGTTGAAGACTGAAATAGACCATATTTTCCCAAACTGTTCCTATGCTCCGTGCGGTGGGATCCAAGGATCTGTGCATGTCATTACTTGTGTTGAAGATGTTGTTGAAGGGTTCAATGAATCCAATACTCTATTGTCGTTTCATGCCATGCGTGTACACTTTAAATACAATACTCAAAATTTGCTTCATTGTATTCCGTACTATGTGTGGAAGGTGCAAATGGATCCAATGCCATGAATACTCCATAGTTGCTATTTTAGTTGCTTCAATTCATGTTTTAAGGTGTCTCAGTGGTATTATTCCGCCATCTTTGTCTAACACTTGTTCATTTCGGTTTCATTCATTAAGAAATTTAGCAAAATAGTTATATAAAATGTGAAGAAAGTTCCAAATTATTTAAAATTTTTACTCTTTATTATTTTTACAACATTTCCATAACAAAAGCTTGAACTAAAACACACGAGCTTTAACTCTTTTGCTGGATTTACAGAACACAGAAATTATACAAGGGAGATAATTTGATAAAATAATTTAACATTAATATCACCAGAGAAATTAACATGTCGCAATTTATATCTCTTATTTCAACGGTGACCCTTGATTTTTATTTTGTTCATGTAAACTATATAATGATTTCAAAACACATGCAAAGTATGAACAAAATCTATAATAGATTTTTCAAGCTATCCTCTCATATAATCATTTTTCCTCATCATTTCTATGTAAAATCCTGAAATTTTCAATTTCAGTTTTTGCGCTTAAATGCATGGTGACCCCCAATTTTTATTCAACAATTTGAACATTAATACAATTATGTTTCTACACAGAAAATTTCACAAAATTCTATAATAGGAAAATAATACCATGTAGACACCTTAACAGCAACTTGGGTATCATGTTATTTACATTGTGTGGTCAAATAGATCCGATTCTCCAAAGTTGTTTCTGTTCATGTCATACTTTTTAAGGTCAAATAGATCCGATTCTCCAAAGTTGTTTCTGTTCATGTCATACTTTTTAAGAAATTTCCAATAAATCCTATTTTTTTACCAGTTTTTTTTTCTGCTCGTGACATTTTGTGTGGAAGGTAAGAATAGATCCAATTCTCCAAAATTGTTTCTATACATGCCATACTTTGTGTGGAACGCCCAAATAGATCCATTTCTCCTGAGCTGTTCTGTTGTTTTTATTTAAGATGATATCGATTTAGTTACGCTGTTGTATTTAAGACTTTACATTTCAAATTTACACAGACCGTCATTTTAATTCCCTTGCATACATCGCAAGATCATTAGAGCGAAGAAGATCAACAGTTCATCCAATGTTACAAACAGGCAAGGACCTTTTAAATAGTATTTGTTGTCCTGAGTCCCAGTATTATATTATATTGTTTGTATCACGGATTAAAATAGATTATATAATGTTTTGTAGTTAAACAGAAGGCCAGGGTACACAAGGGATCTTTTTTACTGTTTCCCAAACAGTAAGTTCTGGTAGGCTTGTTTACATGATAACCTTCTCGACTACCAAAAACTACAAAATGTACACCCGTATAAACTCTGAAATTAATCACCCATCACGAGTCGATATCACTACGAGTAAAGAAAGACACCTACAAGAAGTCAATTTACTGGTTTATACCTGTCAATTTTAACGAATTATGTGTGTTTTAGGCGATTTTAAGGCCGTGAAAGCAAAATTAGGGAAAAACGATTTTACATGAAATTCTACGATGAAAAATGCTTTGTTTACATTATTTCGTATGTTTTAAGGGGAGGGGGATAATCAGATGTTGATTAATAGCCAATCGTAATCGCTCTTAAATCTATCATGAGGTATTCACGTTGATTGTAAACAATCACTTCGGTGGATATTTAAGTCTTGAGTTATTTCTATTTATCGTAGTTAATATGTTGTAATAACTTGTTGTCCAATCCTATTGCATGTTTTTATGCAATAAAATATTATTAAATTAATCGTAGTCACAGTCACGGAGTTATGAATCTCGATTGATACTCCAACGGTCCTGTGAGAATATTGAAATTACGTTGATATCAAAGAGTTTGCAGATTTGAACACGCAGACACGGTTGCAGCAACGACGTCAACAAACATGATGGTACTGCAATTCACGAGAGGAGTTACCAATGAAAGCTCATTAAAATACTGGTATAACCCAATCAATTGGAGCAAAAAATATATAGAAATTATAATGCTTCCGAAGGAAACGAAACAATTTTAAATGTACATCAAACAAATAATGGAGTACATTCTAGCCTTCTGCAATGATGTGTGATCGATTGTCTGTTTATTAGCTCAACACAACAGCACATGACTCTGATATTCCAACACTAAAGCGGTTAACTGGTTTGGTTTGATAAAATGTCAAGAAACCCAACACTGAGCTACGCGAGCGAAGTAAGAGTATAGCCCACCGTTTTCTTCGGATAAAAAATGTGGACGTTTTCCTTAGTAGGACCTATAATTGTAAATTGCATTCATTGGATATTTTTAAAAAAAAATAAAACAGTGTTTCATTCCAAAAGAAATATGAAAAAAGGTCAGTCAGAGATTGCAATCCCCCCGCTCACCCTTTTTGGACTAACACTAAAGTTTGGTTTTGAAAATGTATATATAGGTATCATCAATAAAAATTTAATTTAAAATATTTTTTTTTGCAATCTGACTATTGATAATGATCATCATTACTGTTAGGAATTGAAAAAGATATGGTTGCTAGGTAGAATTCCCAAAAACTAAGAGGTCTTTAAGATTTTCAGGAAATTTACCAAAATAAGAATCAAAGATTTTTGCAGTCTTTCTATTGAAAACAATGATTCTTAATGTAAGGAATTGAAAAAGGTATGGTTGCTACGTAGAATTCCAAAAATAACAGGTCTTCAAGGGTTTCAGGGAATTTTCCAAAATTAGAATCAAAGTGTTTTGAAATTTGACTTTTGAAAATGATCATCATTACTGTTAGGAATGAAAAAGATATGGTTTCTACGTAGAATTCCCAAAAATTACAGGTCTTTAAGACTTTCAGAAAATTTACCAAACTAAGAATCAAAGTTTTTTGCAATCTGACTATTGAAAATTATCATCATTACTGTTAGGAATTGAAAAAGATATGGTTGCTATGTAGAATTCCAAAAAATAACAGGTCTTTGAGAGTTTCAGGAAATTTACCAAAATTAGAATCAAAGTTTTTGCAATTTGACTTTTGAAAATGATCATCACTACTGGTAGGAATGGAAAAATATATGGTTGCCAGGTAGAATTCCAAAAAATAACAGGTCTTTTAGACTTTCAGAAAATTTACCAAAATAAAAGTTTTTTTGCAGTCTGACTATTGAAAATGATCATCATTACTGTGTGGAATTGAAAAAGATATGGTTGCTAGGTAGAAATCCAAAAGTTTTTTTGCAGTCTGACTATTGAAAATGATCATCATTACTGTGTGGAATTGAAAAAGATATGGTTTCTAGGTAGAAATCCAAAAGTTTTTTTTGCAGTCTGACTATTGAAACTGATCATCATTACTGTGTGGAATTGAAAAAGATATGGCTGTTAGGTAGAAATCCAAAAAATAACAGGTCTTTAAGACTTTTAGGAAATTTACCAAAATTAGAATCAAAGTTTTTTGCAGTCTGACTATTGAAAGTGATCATCATTACTGTTAAGTATTGAAAAAGATATGGTTGCTAGGTAGAATTTCCAAAAATAACAGGTCTTTAAGACTTTCAGGTAATTTACCAAAATAAGAATCAAAGTTTTTTGCAATCTGACTTCATTACTGTTAGGAATTGAAAATGATATGGTTGCTAGGTAGAATTCCAAAAAATAACAGGTTTCTTTGACTTTCAGGAAATCTACCAAAATTAGAATCAAAGTTTTTTGCAATCTGACTATTGAAAATGATCACTGATGAAATAAGGCAACAACAAAGATATGGTTGCTAGGTAAAATTCCAAAAAGTAATGGGTTTTTGAGAGTTTCAGGAAATTTACCGATATAAGAATAAAAAATCTGGAAATTTTGTCCATACTGTACCAGCTGATGACATTAAAGAGTTGCTTAATTATATGATTTCATGTTAGAATTTCAAAAATTATTGGTCTTTGACATTTTCAGGAAATTTACCAAATTTGGCACCGAAGCCAAAATTATAAATTCCTATCTTGGATTCCAAAAGCAATTCAAGTAATTCCCCATGAAAATATAAACCACAGAATGAAAATTATACATAAAGTTCCAATCATATGCTGAGTACTTATTGTTTTAAGTTTTTTGGTCCCTTAAGGGCATGCCCCCAGGGGGCATACCATATGTCCGCTATCATTAGCAAATTAGATAAACATATTGAAACTCATATCGAAAGTTTCAGCTTCCAAACATAAATACTTCAGAAGATTTCACATATTACTGCATAACTCGAAATACAATTTCGCTCATTATTCCGCCCTGAGGGCGAATTTCAAAATTCCGAGATCTTCGGCACAGACTTTTATAGTGCTACTTATACCCTTAAAACCAGGTTTCTGCAACTTAAGGTGTAAGAGGAGTTCTAGCTGAATCGTTTTTTTTTCGTTTTTTTTTTACCCCCTAGAGGCCATGCCCTGAGGGGTCATACGAAAATTCCGACACCCTCTGTGAAGTTGCCACATAATATGTGAGCCGGGTTTCAACTTTCCAGTTCAAATAGCCCTGGAGATTTCTCCGATTATTGGATATCGCGAAAATTCGTTTTCGCCCATAATTTGCCCCTAGGGCGTTTGACATAAACTCCGAACCCCTAGTGCGCTAGTGCAGATCATACTCTAGTATGGTGCCAAGTTTCACATTTCTACCTCTTATAGTTTCAGAGCTATCGGGGAGCACTACACTCATACGTACGTACGTACGTACATATACGGACGGACTGCATTACATACCCCCTCCCCGCTTTCGCTAAGCGGGGGGATAATAAGCTGAAATGAAAGTAAAATGCAAGCCAAAAAATATCTAGAGAATTCAGTACCAGAATCCAAGGCATGTACACAAATGTAGATACATTGTTAGTACCTTTGTCTCTGCGAAAAACCTTTCCGTTGTTTTTTTTTTTTACTTCTCTTACTCTAGTTACATAAGTTGTCAATATCTTGCTTGCATGGAATCATAAGGATGGAAAACAGTACTTCTGCGATTATATCGATTAAGCTGGTTGAAATGCCATGTAAATCGCAAATGTCTTATTTAAAGCGCTGCATAACAATCACTATCAATGAACTATCAGAATTGTTTTTCAGCAGTAGTGCTTTTTCATTCTTAAAAATAGATTTATTTCTGAACGGTATTAGAAATGAAGTAACTTGTTTACATGATCAGTTGTGTGAATTCTATAAATTTAAATGTCAACCAAACCTTCTTAGAACTGCTTTGGTGTTAATTCTTTTGCCATATTTTCTAAGACCGTATTTGTTTTTATTTCGTGTTGGGGCTTTACAGAAAACTACGTTCAAATCTGTTTAGCTTCCATGGAAATTACAAGTTACACGTACTATTAAATTATTTCCTAACATCTACCAATTTCTTTATCTGTCCTCAAAAATGCATGTAAACATGCAAACATTATCAACTGTGTTACAGCACAAAAACATAAAATACGTGGTTAAAATCAAATATCTTGACTTAAGAACACTTGTTTTGCTCGGAAATTATTTCCTGATTCATATATAACTGATGATGGATTAAATTTCTTTTGCTATCCAATACAAGCCAAAACATCTCCACTGTCATTGAAAAGTACCTAAAAAGTTAAAAAAAAGCATAAATATTGAAATACAAATATATATTCTGTATATTCATAATAAAGTAAATGACATCCGAACCGTCAGTCAAAAACGACCAATCATCACCGGAAACACCAAGTTATAAGAACACCCCATGAGTACGACACAGAAAAGAAAAATGGAGAAATTTATACAGATGAACAATACGGACCCAATACTAAACATAAGTGGGATCCGGTGCACCAGTAGAGTTAGAATCTCCTGCTTCTTATAAGACAACTGTCGTGTTGAACATGTCATGTCAGGTGGTAAAGTCAAATCCGGTAGAAGAAAAACAAATTTTAGCTGTTAAGGAAAGATCTGTTGTCATCTTGGAAACAGATATCCGACAGCGATCCAGTCTATCGTTGAATAATAAATAATAGTTCCTATCATAAATCATTGGTGATGTCTCCTATTTCGATGAAATATATTTTTTTCAATACTGGTAATGAAGAAGCCGTTTATACTGAACAGCGAAACTGATAACTAAAGACAGAATGATTTTTTTTTTGTGTAGATGTTGATTCGAGTCCAGAAGGTGTCTTATATCTGTATACCCTTTAGGTATGACAAAACAAGACTTATTTTCTTTATTTTGTCATAATTTTGTACTGCATATCTGTCATTAAAAAGTTTATTTTGATACACATCTTGAAACATATTAAAGCAGGAATAAAACACTTTACATAAGGCTACACATTTTATTTTTACAGTCGGAAACAGGAACTTTATCTACATAACACAGTTATCAAATATCACATGAAAAATTATCATATTGTTGTTAAATATTTATCTTCCTGACCTATTTTTTTAAGAGTGCAGTTCAATGGTTGTTGTAAATAGTAGATTGTTATGGATTACTTTTATTTCTTTAGATATTACAAAACTCAGGTGCTTGGGGCAGTAGCACAACGAATTGACAAAGGATGCGGTAGCATATAAATCAAAGTCAATGGACACAACAACAAGAGGCTGTATCGCTAACCTGGACCATGGCTGTCATAGCGAGATGTTAATCTATGTTCCTTACTGAGGCCATCTTGAATAGGATGCCAGATGCAAACTTTGAGGGGACCACCCTAGAACATGTGAAAAAGTTTGTTTTCAATTGGATTAGTGGTTTCAGAGACCTTATTCTTTTAATTATGTCAAAAATAAACTATGCTCCCAGAATGAGATACTGGTCTGCATGATACATTTTTTTTGTAGGGGACTATCTAAGGACTATTATGACCAAGTTTGGACTAGTAGTTTCTGAGAAGATTTTTGAATATGTTTTCTAAACGGACAAAGGTAAAACTATGTTACTGCTGGCAGCCATATTTAATGATACCTTTATTGGAAAGTACCGTTTTCAAATTTGACAGATTGCTTCTTGGGAGATCTCTGAACGAGTTTGACTGCATTATCCATATGGCCGAGGAGAATTTCTTCAGTCGGTTAAAAACAAGTCCTCCGAACTTACAAATATATTGTGAATTACAAACTTTGACATTTAATCACTTCTTCCTACCACTCTTCAAAAATAGTTTACACAGAGTTTCCCCTTATAATCATTGTAATAAATACTGCTGAAATCAAAATATATACATGTTTCTGAAGAAGAAACCTCAACTTTAGCAGAATGTTATTTTTTTCAATATTTCAATTTATGGTTTGCTGTCCATGACAACTAAAAGCTCCACCATACCTTACAATCCATATCAGACCACCATTCGTAAAAATTTGGGCAGGGGTTCCTCTTATAGCCTAAGTGATACATATTGCTAAAATCAAAACATTCATGGCCCTTTTAAAAATGGCAGTGGTTGCCCTCATATATTGCTGAAATCATAACATGTTTGCAACAGACATTAAGTTTGTAATCTCCCTTAGTTTTATCATCTCCCTTTTCAAAATCATGATTTTACTCTTTTTAGATTAAAAACACCCCCTAAAAAGTTGGTTGATGTACATCACCATATGCAGAAATTAAATTTGCAGCAAGTTCGGTTTTTAGTTATTTGTTACCACTGGGTCGATGCCACTGCTGGTGGACTGTTAGTCCCCGAGGGTATTCGCCAGCCCAGTAGTCAGTACTTCGGTGCTGACCCGAAAGCCGATATATTTGAAAAATTGCAATATCTAAATTTTTGTAAATTTTGTTGAAAACTAAGGAGTATCTCCCTCATGCAAAGCTCTGTCCTTAGCTGATTTTGGCTTTAAATCTAGATCATATTGGGTACCTGCTCTCTATCAGTTTTAAGCATCTTTGAATTTATGGTTTTCCAAACGTTTAGATTTTATCTGCACTGATGAGACATAAGTTGTCGAAATGGCCGTATGCAGAAATTAAATTTGCAGCAAGTTCGGTATTTAGTTATTTTTAAACTATTTGATGTATATTATTTTAGTAATACACTTTTAGTAATACAATAGAACTAAGGTGGTTCGTGGGACTAAGTAAAATCCATCAGAATTTTTCAATAATTTGTAGAATTCACCTTCAAAAATTGAACTTCCAAAAAATAAAATAAAAATTGGGGGTCACGGACCACATAATCTCACAATCTTTCACCGAAAATATGGATTTTTTAGTTGAAATGATAAGGAAAATTACCATTTTTTTTAAATTATTCAAGTTAAATCCATGAGAGTTTTGATTAATCTTGTATTTTGCTAGCCCTTGTATTGATCTTTCTAAAAACAAACAGAAAAATGGGGGTCACGGACCTTATTACGAAATTATTTCACAAAGTCAAAATTTTCATAGGGATTTCTTTGTAAAATATTTTTTGAAATTACCTCCCTTGTTTAAATTTTCATTTCAAAGAATTTTACAGTACAAAAATTTTTCGTCAAAATTGAATGGTAAACTAAGAGAAATAAACCCATTGTTTGTGTTTTAAGCCAAATATTTTACAGATTTGTCCGATTTAAGGCTTGAATGTGGTTCACATTTGACCATAAGTGTAACGACAAATGTGACTAAGTTTGGTACTAATTAGACTAGTAAGTTCTGAGAAGAGGGTCTTTAAATGTGATTTGC
>MJUU01065426.1:38248-110104 GCA_002080025.1 Modiolus philippinarum | reverse complement strand
GCTCAAATACGGGAAGTTCACTATTGGAAAGTCGAAATCATCACGCTTGTCGTAAAGTTTTGTTTTCAGACGTCCAGAGTTGTCAATGTAGAGGTATAGGTCAAGGTATGATGCTGATGATGGTGTATCAGTGGTCTCTTTAATTTCGAGTTCATTTGGGTATATAAGATGAAGGTTATCCTTAAATTGAGGATTGTTCAATGAAAGAACATCATCTATATAACGGAAACTAAAATTAAAGGATTTGGCTAGCTTATTATCTTTTTTCTGAACTAGCCCTTGTATGAACCTGGCTTCATACGAATAAAGAAACAAATCTGCTAAAAGTGGCGCACAATTAGTCCCCATAGGTATTCCTATTGTCTGCTGGAAAACTTGCCCTCCAAATTCTACAAATATGTTATCAATCAAGAATTCCAGCATTGCAATGACATCCTCCTCTGTATACTTTTTGTGTGAATCAGTGTGATGTTTAACAAAATAGGCCCCATCTTTACCTATAACTAAATATGAATATCTTCTTTCACCCTTTTTAGTATAGAAAGACTGATGTATTAAATCCCGGAGTTCTGACTTTAGCTTATCGTGTGGAAGAGTAGTATAGAGAGTTGAAAAATCAAAAGTTTTGACACTGTTGCAGTGGTTGAGTTCAGTTGAAGATAGATATTCTAATAAGTCTTTTGAGTTTTTGAGAATCCACATCTGATTCACTCCACTTGTTGAGTATACTTTATCACTATATATCTTTAGGCCATCTTTGACTGCAGTAAAAATGCTTTGGAAAAAAGCCTATGACAAAACTTAATTTAGAAATATGGGTCAAAAAGTGTTTCCCGCTAGCTCAAGGAACCTAGCCTGCTGGTGAAACACTGTCGCACTAAGGAAGAAAAATCAAACTCAAAACTCCCCGAAGGATTCGGTAAATAGTAGTCATGTATTTATGTAGACATCGGCAGTATCAGTGAGAGGCAAGTAAATATGTATAGTCTTCAGGTCACCACAATCCATAGCCAATTTAACGGATTTGTTCAGAATATCTCGTCGATATCCATTATTATGTAAAGAAAGTAAGTTACGTTCCAGTTTTTCTGGATTGTTTATCAGTTTCTGACATTTTTTAACAGTCGAAGACGAGAAATGTCCTTTGTAATCAGATGTTTGCGAGTCACGTCATATTTAGATATTAAATGTTCATGTCATCTGTAAAACTTCTTAAAAGTATTTAAGAATTTATGCAATCTGTAACCTTGTTGTAAAAGTTTGGATGTGAGAGTAAGGTTTTGCTCATTAAAGTCATTAAGGATAGAACAAATGTGAGCGAATCGTACAAGTTGAGATATATGCACCCCGTAGGATGGATCTAGGAGAACGTCGCTGTCAAGACAGGGGATATTAGTAATATTAAAATCATAATCATCCCTTTTATCATAAATGTAGTTTTTACTTTACCAGAGTCAATGATGATGCTTAGATACAGAAAAGGGCAGTATTTAGAATGTTTGCCTGATAAAGTTTCAGTTGTTGTAGGTAAATGATGTCGACATAAGCTAAAAACTGGGGATTGTCAATAGTAAAATATCTTCAATGTACCTGCTATTATCATTAAAAATAGTATTTAAGTTTATCACTGTTTGGTACAGTTCCATTTTGTAGTTTTTTTCATGATGTCCCTTTCGTAACAGAACTGAAAAAGATTTGCAATGAGAGGTGCACAATTTATACCCATGGGGATTTCAATGCCCTGATGATGAACAATGGTGTCAAAACGAACATAAATGTTGCCTAGCAAGATATCCAGTGCCTAAATCATATCATCACGTATCCAGGAGTAATAATTGCTGTACGTAATATTGGAGAAGAATCCTTGCATTTTGTTACAGCAAATAAACTGAACATCAGAAATTTAAGTTGACCAAATTTTGATTTAATCAATTTATTTGGAAGGGTTGTATAAAGTGTAGAAAAATTATAACTGGTTGTAGATTGTAATTTATCTAAACCTTTAATAGACCTTTTTACACTCCACAAGTAATTTACACCAGAGTTTTGATATGTTTGTTCACAATAGTTTATAACTAACTCCTGCATACAAGTGAGTGCACTGGTTAAATGAATGTACAAATTTGTGGTAGAACAATTACTCGAAGGCGAAATAAAACGATCCTTGTAAGGATTTTTATGAAGTTACGAATCCAGTACATAATAGGCAAGGTGTTATCTTTAGGTGGAACTTTGAGAGTTTCTGCATCCTGGTAATGTTGTTTGGTGAGCGTTTTCTGGTCATAATTTGTACTTTTAAATGTGCTAGACTAGGCCATTTTGTTTTTGTTTTTTTTTTTTTTTTGGACATCGATATAGTATTTTTTTCATGATGATGGCAACGTTGTTTGAAGCTTTGTCGACAGGTGCAAACACACATGTCTCACCAAGTTCTATGCTTAATTGCAAGGATGTATGAAACCCTTATATTCCCTCCCTATTCTTTTTTGTCCCCAGTTGCCCTTCAGAAATATTTTTTTAACATAAATCTCCTGGAAAAGAAAACCCTAAAAGTTCGAATTGAGTGAACGCAAGGATTAAAGGAATATTATATGTTTCAATGGAAAGAAGATTAACGTTTAATTTTTTTTTTTAATTTTGAACATTAAACAATATTTCAAAATTATATTTTGTCAAATTTTGGAAATTTTCCCCTTCGCCTACCAAAGACACAAACGCATCCAACTGACGAAAAAAGCATTGACCTGATAGCAGAAAAAATAAAAACGTACAAAATTAATAATAGTCGTCCACTCAATTGCACTCTTGTGTTATTTTAATACTTCGTAACGATATAAAATGGACCTGTCCTTTTATGGATCACGTAATCATTATCTATTTCATTATTATATTTATTTATTTATCTTATGCCAAACATCAAACTACAAAATACCCATATGTTGCATTACGAAAAGTAAATTTTGTTTTGCTGTGCACGTCTTTCAAGAAATAAACTCTCATCAGCAGCATGAGAATGAAATAATATTGATAGCTATACTACAAAATTTGTCAGAAAGAAGTACTCATTGTCAAAAGTATCAAAATTGGAATCCAGTGCCGAGGACATTCACCAAGTGCAATACATAGAATAAAGCCTCGGTACCTTTAAGGGGTTATAATTCTTATAAAAACAAGTTATAGTTCTTATAAAAACAGTACATTCCTATAAAGTGCAAGATAAAATTTCCCTGCGAGACTAACCTGACTACTAGGCTATTGAACACCCTTGGGGACCTCCGGTCCACCAACAGTGGCATCGACCCAGTGTTTTCAAATTGCACAGGAATAACCATGTTGCATGATAAACAATAAATTTATTATGATTTACACGTGTTTCAATGAGTAAAGGAAATCTTTGATAAAGTCCCTTAATTTAATATAATAAAACAGTTTATTCGGTATACAATGTAAGGTGAAGTTTTTTGATAATATAGCACGTTAAAGATGTCAAAATTATAGCATACAGTAAAATGCCTTTAAAGATGATTTATTTTCCTAAATAATAACCAAACCACGAGACCATCAGCATCTTTTAAGTCTAATTCTGATAAGTTATTTTCAAGTCACTGCTTACCTTTACACAATATGCGGTCTATCAATTTAAAATTTTATAAAAACTCCGCAAAATTTTAACTGAATCAATACACGGGTTCTTCAGATAGAAGCCGAAGACAAAACGGGATACTTTATATTATTTAAGACCGTCCAAATACTTTTCAATGCAAAAATTGACATTTTCACCAGCAATATACAAAGTATAGTAACTCGTTCATTCTCAGCTGGGCTGCCACTAGCAAAAGTTAGCAGCAGACTTAACCGGTTGATGGACTCCCGAACCTTCCCTTTTCCTATAAAGTAATACATACGATAAAAACCCAATATAGTCCTCTCCAAGATACTATTAGTCTATTATGGACTTCTCCTGAGGGAACCGTTTTCCTATAGTGTTGTCTGGTGTGTATAGTGCACGAGCCGACAGGCACAGGAGAACAGCTCCTGAGGGAGAAGTCCGTAATTTATTTAGTGCATAATGGAAAAGAAAACAAGAGGCAAAATATAGTAAACCGGAAGTCACGTGTTGTATAGTCCCGTCGTCAAGTATAGTTTCCCGCTGTCAAGGTTAACAAATAACTGTTCAAATATAGTGACATCGGATTATCCAATGAAAACGTAAGCTTTTTACCTGTGATGTACTAACTTTGTGAAGACATTATATATGTTACAGTGAATTTGTAAAATCAGTGATTTTGTTAAATCCTTGAAATAATTAGTGATTTTGTAAAACCACTGACCATTTTAGTGATTTTATAAAATCCCTGAAATTGTCAGAGATTTTGTAAAATCCCTGAAATTCTTGTTAGGGATTATACAAAATCACTGATTATATAAAATGCTCAATTCTCCGGCTAAGATATTGGTGTATTAAATAAATTTACAAACAGAAGTAAGTAATATAGGTATAAAACATTGAAATACATTACCGCAGATTATGATCAAAAGTATTTGCATGCCAAGTTTTCTACTCTGAAAACTGTAATTTATATAAAACTATATTAAAAAATATTGTAAAACCATTTTCTTAACCGAGCATAATTAAATTCAGAATAATGTGCAGTTAAATTGTTTATTTATGTAATATTCTTATTCATGGTTTCAAAATAAAGAATTTAAAGCAATTCAAAATTTAGGATGACTATTCCCAACTTATGTAAGTAAAATTATGATGTCAAAATAACAGAACCAAAATAACAAAATATTTGACAATTCAAGTAACCAATGCAATTTGAAAACCCGAAGAAATCATTCTGTTTAAGAAATGAAAAGATCTGTAATTCATGTTTTATTCACCATAAACCTGAATAATAAACACCTGATTTAGACATAACTAAACGTAGTCCAAAAGTAAGTTCGGGAAGGCAAAATATCAACCTGATATTTTCATAGATTCATTTTAATTAATAAGATTTCAATTGAGTCCCTTGGCAATTTTTCGATTTAAAATGACCATGTGTCAGTGGTTATTAATACTGTGTCTCTGTACAGGAGACGCTCATATCAAGTTTCACAGAATTTCCATTTTAAAAACTGTTTTGATTTTAGCTTTCCAGGATAAAATATTTTATAAATTTAGTGCAAAAGCATTTACTCATTCTTGTCATTTCCCTTAACCAGACCGGAATTGTATAGTTTATCTTAGAAAACTTATTTATCTTTTACAAATTTTATTTTATAAGGCCACAAAAAAATCCTAAATTTTTTATCCTAACTTCTTGTAAAATTAAGCAGGGCGAATGAATTTTATGTTTTATTTTGTATCATTTATGAGAAAATGCTGTAAATTTTGAAGAATATGACCATAATTTTCAAATATCAATTTAACAGTTTGTAGGGTGTTGAAAAAGATCGGGACATCTAGGATTTTTTTATGGACTAAACGATGGTGTACAGTGTGTAATGACCCATGTAAAATTTTCTTAAAGATAATCGTTATTGAATATTTTCGATAAACTCCCCTTCTCCCATATCTGTTATGATAGCTAAATAATTAGTTTCCCTATCTTTCATGCTTGAAGAAGTTTTCAAAAAAAAAAAACTCCTCGATTCCAGAGCAATATTGCATCGAACTTAAAATTCTCTGAAATTCTAAATACTGTAAAAGTACAATTGTTCGTTGGGTTCAAATTTTCGTGGATTTCGTGGTTGGTGAAAACCACGAAATTAAGTTCCCAACGAAATATTTTTTTCCTAGATTTGTTATGCACAGAGCCCAAAACCACGAATTATAAAGTTCCCTCGAATAGTGATATTTGCGAAAACCACGAATATTGTTGTCCACGAATAAAAGTACTTCCAAAATAATCAAAAACTTTTAAGTTCGGTCATATTAACAACAAATATTGATATTGTAATGTTTTTATCTAAACCTAATCTGCTAAATGTTTTAAACATTCTGTTTGTTATAAAATATCTGAAAATTATTTTACAAATTCCCTAAACATGACCAGGGAATCAGTAAAATAATGACTGATTTCTTCAGTGATTTTGTAAAATCCCTGGTTATAATTAGGGATTTTACAAACCAACTGACCAATTCAGTGATTTTACAAAATCCCTGAATTTTCAATGATTTTACAAATTCCCTGTAACATATACATATACGTATTTTCATTCACATCGGCATACATCGTTAATTAGATGCACAGAATTTTTTGGGTCGTTTTCATATCTAATTCTATTTATCATTATGATTTTTAATAGACAACATGAAAGTATAAGGAACGAATGATTAATCATATCCGTGCTTTGCACAATATAATGCATATACTAATTAAGGGAAAAAATAAATCAAGCGTGATATTACAAATTACAAATCATCTTTCATCCCATTTATTTGTTTGTTTTTTTGTTTTTTTTTCTTTTCTTAAAAATATTTTCTTAATTTAATTTTGCTACTTTTGTTGATGAATAACGACAAGAGCGACATTAATGTACAGTCCAATGAATAAAATGTGTATTGTGTTACAGGTATACCTGGCTGTTTACCTTATTCATGTTATTCGTATTGATACATTGTATGATGGCTTTCACATGTAATGTAGTATGCCTTGTTTTGCTGTTAATTCCTTTTTCAGGCAAGTAAAACGTAATGCATAAGGTCACTTATTTTGCTAATTATTATGCACTTTAAATTTATGCATTTTATTACAGCTGTTTTAATAACGGTTTGCAATTGAAAAAAAATGTGCATGATAAAGTTTAATGTTTTAAATAGAAGAAAGTGTACGACTTAAATCCATTTTTACTGTATCACACATTAACTGTACTACTATTCCAGACATAAATTGGTCTGGATTCTCATTAAAAATATTCACTAATTTCCATTACAATTTAATCTGAAATACGCGGTGCAAACATTCAAAACATTTTAAAGTGGGAATGCGTGGACCTTTACAACTCGGAGCCAGACTCCTCAATGCTTTGAATGTTAATTAGTATGGCAACGTGTGTATTAGCAAGATTTAAAAGAATCGCATTTCTTTCAAAAATAATGTTAAGAAATAAATAGTAAGATTAATGAAAAAATTATCATCCTTTCATCAGAACTCTTGGGGTAAAATATGACAGATTTATTTATTATTTACGTCCACAAAATACTATTTATGTTTAAACCATTCAAAAAGTTAATAGTCATTCCACGAGGATGCGGTGTGTCTGTTTATGGTGAATACAAGGATATGGAGTAAATGCACATGAGACAAAGTCTCTACAAATACATGGTAAAAAACAAGCAAAGGAACAACGTTTTTACTGTTGTTCTTCATCTAGAAGTCACCATGAGGCATTCAACAATGAGCTTTGCTCATACCTCATAGTAAGTCCAAGACGGCCCCTAGCACCCGTTTAAGCGTAATTCTTTGCTAATTATCGAGCAACGCTACACCCATGTCTTCATTGGTCATGGGTGCGGGATTGTCAACAAACATCAATTAAACTGGCAAAGTGCTCTTACAATCACTGTCATCGTTTGCCCGACAAAAGCACTAGTGTCTTAAGCTAGTGGACGATTACAACATGTAGACAAACACAGGGCACTCATCAAGTCGAATGTAAGAAAACTTGGCGTTATAAAATAGTGAGATGTGGGTACTTAAAACACGTGGTCAGAATTACATTTCGAAATTACAAAAATAAATGCCAAAATTTGAAAGATCCATATGAGAAATTCTCTCACGCACAAGTACACCATAACTGAAGAATATAGAGAACATATATAGTCCGAGTGTGATAGCTAATTTATAGTCCGAGTGTAATAACTAATATATAGTCCGAGTGTGATAACTAATTTATAATCCGAGTGTGATAACTAAAGTAAGTGAGAACCGAACCGTCAGTCTAAAAAGAACAATCCAAGGACAATGGCAACGTCGGAAAAACAAAAAACGAAGACATAACATGGGCATGACACAGAAAAGAAAATGAAGACACGCACATATACAAAAATGAACAACACGGACCCAATAAAAACCATGGGTGAGATCAGGTGCACCGGTAGAGTAAGCATCTCCTGCTTCTTATAAGACACCCGCCGTGTTGAACATGTCAACTCCGGTAGTAAAGTCAAATCCGGTAGAGGAAAAACAAACTTTACTGGCAAAGAGAAAGATCTGTTGTCATCTGGGAAACAGATATCTCATAGCGGTCCACAAGATCGTGATGTCGACCGTAAAACTTCTGTAGTGATGACCTCAAGTTATGGGCAACATACCCTTGCTTAAGTAGCCTATTTGTAAGCAACTAATTTACACCCAAGCTATAAATTATTAAATATATAAAGTGAAGGAAAACCGATATATGTTCAAAATTATTTCCATGCTTATAATGTCATGAAAAAAATATCCTTTACTATAATAATGATATATATCCTTATTGAGACTCCCATATCAGCCCGAGGCGCCAGTCGAGGGCTGATATGGGTCGAGGGATGATAACCGTGCCGATATGGAAAAGGCCATGTCTTAATCTGTTTATTATATACTTCCAATTAGGGTTATCGTCACCCGGGCCGAAATAGCCATATCACCGGGCTCATATGAATATTTCAGAACGAGGCGGTCTGATATGGCCATATCAGACTGGTTGCGATATGGACTTCCAGCTATATCACATATGCAAGACAGAACATATCTTCTGTAGGTATGCAATAAACAAAGTAAAACTATCCTTTGTTCTAATTGGGGTGAGATTGCTTGGGTGATCCTACTCACATCGCCCCTGTTAGAATAAAAGAGCTGGGATGTAAGTTATATTAAAGAACCAAATTTGTGTCTTTCTTCAAAATTATTTGGATTAAAATTCCCTTTATTTCGAGAGATTTTACAGTCAAGTATAAACAGATGTCTATTACTACACAACAACGAAGCTTAGGTTGAGTAAAAAAAGGCAACTTGTTACCCGGTACCCTCTTAAACATGATTTATATGGTTGAATGTCATTCAACATAATTTTTCTAGTTGTGAATTGTTTTCATGAGATGACACTTAATATTAGATTTATCAAATGAAAATGTTGACTTAGTATTTGGAACCAGACAAGAACTGTTACTGAAATCGGGTATATATCATATTTTATTCAGGTTTCAGATGAGGTATGATGATAGCGTGACATACCCTGGATGATAAGTTAGATTTTCTTAGGCAAAGCCGAAGCAAATATAATAAATATCCAGGGTATGTAACGCTATATACCCCAACTGTAACCTGAATTACATTTATATTCCAATACATATCATTCAGTTGGTGAAATTAAATCTGCGAAAAAAGTGATTCTTTTCAATTCCATCATGATGTTTTCATGTAATGACGATGTAAATTTCCATGATTAACTATATTTCCTGGCAGTTTTCCGAATATAAAGTGACATTCAAGGAATGTCGTCCAATCAAAAGCAGGCTAACATCTGCAAATCGGAATATGAATTACAATTGTCTTACATTTACATTTGTCTTATAAAACATAGACCAAGAAATTGAAATCATTTTAAAATGGTTTGAAAGAAATTGGTTTTTCAGAGTCTGCTCCTAATTTGATAATAAAAAATGCTTAAATTGAAAAATAGAGACAAAATTTACATTCTTTTACTTGTTTTCGAGAATTACGCAAGACAGTACCAATACACAATACCAAGCCATTTTTGAAAATGATATAACCCTCCACACAAAATATACCCTAACGTTTTCTTTAGGGGATTTTAATACATGAAAACTTTCCAGATAATATTCATTGTTAGGTAAACTGTTACAGGGAATGTGCTGAGTTCGCATAATGAGGGATACACATGAATCGTATCCTTTTACATTTGTTGAAATTAACCGAATAAAAATGTATTCACACGTACTGATTTACATAATTCTACCATACTAGAAAAGGGAGTTATCCCTAAAACCCTAATAACTCTACTATTGGTAAAAATAGCTGGAGTTCGTTCTTGTAGGTTGTTCATGATAGCTATGAAAACAACATTACCGTGACAAGTGAACTCATTTATATTTACATTTTTTCTGCAAAAATGTATCAGAACTTTGTCCCCGATACATAAAAGTTTAATTCATACCGTTTCCTAAATAATTTTCACATTCAGGCATAATAAAGAGTTTTCCATATATTTTACATGTTTATGAAAAACCATAACCTTTGTCGGTTACAACAATATACAAATTAATTTTAGTGTTGTATTTTTAAATTAAAATATATATTAAGAGGAATGCATTTGGTTTTGTGCTGTATAAGTGACGCAATCAATAAAATCAAATGTTACTCTTTTTAGGCAGCATTGTTCCCGTTGTTCCACCTCAGACTGACTGGAATAAAATTGCACAAGACAATTTAGAGCAATCACTAAAGTTAACATACAACACTAATATAGCTAAGAATATTATTTTGTTTGTGGGTGATGGGATGGGAATGTCTACCATCACGGCAGCTAGGATTTACAAAGGACAGAAACATAATAAGCCTGGGGAGGAGACAGTTCTAAAATTTGAAGAATTTCCGCATGTAGCCTTGTCAAAGGTAATTATTCTGTATTTTTATTCATTGGTTATTTACAAAAACATACATACATAATTGATGAAAAATTACGCGGTGAGGATAGCCTCTGTATCTGTACAAGGAGATCATGCATTAACTACAAAACAAATATCTATCCAAGGAGATCATGCAAAAACTAACCAACAAATATCTATCCAAGGAGATCATGCAAAAATTAACCAACAAATATCTGTCCAAGGAGATCATGCGAAAACTAACCCACAGATATCTATCCAAGGAGATCATGCAAAAACTAACCAACAAATATCTGTCCAAGGAATCATGCAAAAACTAACCAACAAATATCTGTCCAAGGAAATCATGCAAAAACTAACCAACAAATATCTATCCAAGGAAATCATGCAAAAACTAACCAACAGATATCTATCCAAGGAGATCATGCAAAAACTAACCAACAAATATCTATCCAAGGAGATCAGGCAAAAACTAACCAACAAATATCTATCCAAGGAAATAATACAAGATCTAACCAACAAATATCTATCCAAGGAGATCATGGAAAAACTAACCAACAAATATCTATCCAAGGAGATCATGGAAAAACTAACCAACAAATATCTCTCCAAGGAAATCATGCAACAACCACCCAAAAATTATCTGTCCAAGGACATAATGCAATAACTACCCAACAAATATCTGTTTGAGGCGATCCTCCAACAGATAACCAACAAATATCTGTCCAAGGAGATTATGCAACAACCACCCAACAAATATCTGTCCAAGGAGATCCTGCAACAGCTACCCTACAAATATATGTCCAAGGAGATCATGCAACAACTACGCAAATATATTTGTCCAAAGAGTTCATACAACAACCATCCAACAAATATCTGTCCAAGGAGATCGTGCAACAACTACCAAACAAACATCTGTCCAATGCAAAGAGATCATGCAGCAACTACCAAACATATATCTGTCGAAGGAGATCATGCAACAATTACCCAACAAATATCTGTCCAAAGAGATCGATCATGCAACAACTACCCAACAAATATCTTTCCAAGGAGACCATACATCAACTACCCAACAAATATCTGTCCAAGGAGGTCATGCAACAACAACCCAATAAATATCTGTCCAAGGACATCATGCAACAACTACCCCAAAAAATCTGTCCAAGGAGATCGTGGAACAACTGCCCAAAAATATTTGACCAAGAGGATCATGCAACAACTAACCGACAACAGTATGTCCAATGCATGGAGATCATGCATTAACTACCCAACAAATATCTATCCAAGGAAATCATGAAACTACCAAATATATTTGTCCAAAGAGTTCTTGCAACAACTACCCAACAAATATCTGTCCAAGGAGATCGTGGAACAACTACCCAACAAATATCTGTCCATTGCAAGGAGATCATACAACAACTACCCAACATATATCTGTCGAAGGAGATCATGCAACAATTACCCAACAAATATCTATCCAAAGAAACCATACAACAACTACCCAACAAATATCTGTCCAAGGAGATCATGCAAGACCTACCCAACAAATATCTGTCCAAGGAGATCATGCAACAACTACCCAACAAGTATCTGTCCTAGGAGATCATGCAACAACTATCCTATATACATTCTATAGTTGTGAGGCAAACGTTTTTAATATTGAACTGAACTTACTTTACCCAAAAAGATAAGTCATTTTTTAATTTGAATCTTATTTTTTTTGGACAAATTAAATTCGTAATACGCGTTTACCAACCACATACTAAAAATTACATTTGTAGTTGTTCTCGTTGAAATGCTGCATTTTTATTAGTTGGTCGCAAAGAAAGATTGTGTTTTTTACAATGTATTTTGATTAAACTGCACCCGGTACCAACAAATCGACCTCAATAATGCTGTAAAAAGCAGATGAATGTAAAACAATACGCACTTATTATCCAAATTAGGGTGAAGGCTTTATTTATTTATTTATTTCGTATAATACGAGACTTTTGAGTTGTGTTTACCACCAGAAAAAGTTCTTTTACTTCACACAGAAATCAATATATCGAGAGGTAAAATTACGTGACACTGATGGGGTAAGAGTGATTTGTATCGAATCTATTTGTAGAGCTTAGGGGTAATGGTTTTTCCTCAATTTAAACATTTAGTTTAAGTATTGTCATGTTTGAAAAATTATGAGTACCCTTCATTTTCATAAATAGATTGTTTTAGGTGGTATACATTTATTTCAATAGGTCAGGAATCCAGTTCTTCCTTCTTATTGGTATTTGAGGCGATCGATTCCGCCTTCAATTATACGAGGGTTCCTATCTCGCAAGTCTTAAGTATTAAACATACTTTACCGGACTGCCTTAACTAAATCAACATCCATTCAGTAATTTAAAAAAACTTGTAAACATTGCAGCTAACAATATAGGGAAAAAATAAAAAAATACACAGAATATTATTTAATAATATTGTTTAAGACAAATTACATCTACAATCTAGTAACAAGAGTACTAAACAGTAAAAGGCCACATGTTAGTTTCATGAATAATAAGTAAGAACCGAACTGTCAATTCAAAACGAATAATCCAAGGACAATGGCAACATCTGAAACAACAATGAAACAGAGACACAACATGAGTACGGCACATTAAAGAAAATGAACACACACACACACACAGAGAGAGAGAGAGAGAGAGAGAGAGAGAGAGAGGTGAACGACACGGACCCAATTACAAAACATGTTTGATCATGTGTACCAGTAGAGTAAGCATCCCATGGTTCTTATAAGACACCCGCCATGTTGAACATGTCAAACCAAATCCGGTAATAAAGACAAATGCGGTAGAGTAAGCTTCAAAGGGAAATATTTGTTGTCACCTGGGAAACAGATATCCCATAGCGATCCATAAGTTGGTGATGTGGACCGTTATACTTCTGGAGGGATGACTTCAGGCTTTGGGTAACATGCCCTAGGTGAAGTAGCCTTTTTGTGAGCAACCGGGCTCTATCAAGGAAGTCAATGTATCGAACACAGGCTCTTGAATAGCGAATGCACTGGGAGATGTAAACTCCGTATGCCGGCCCTCTTGGGATGTTGCTACAAAGAAAGGGGAGGTTGACAATTGGAAAAGTAAGGTCATCGCGTTTGTCGTACAGCTTCGTTTGAAGTCTAACACTGTTGTTAATAGATCAACAGCCAAATAACAATTGTCAGTAAATAGATCGGGATGAAAAATTCTTTTGTTTGATTACAATTCATTGTCAGTCAATTTGGCTTTCTTATAAATGATTCAATAATATATATGCATTTGAAATTGTGTATGTTTCGAAAGACAGCAATTCTTCTCATTTGTTTCCAATGTTCCATTTTGAGAATGAATATACATTTTTCTGACTTTGCTTGTTTTATTTTCGTAATACCAGCTTTTTCAGTCATTTAATGTTCCTACCTTTTTAATACAATTGATAGTCGGTGACTCTGTTACAACTACACTATCTGCATTTCTACAAAACTTCAGCTTGAATTCAAAAACACTAATCTATTCTGCACAAATGTTCTCATGCACTATACAGGACTTTTAAGTTGTGTTTATCACCGGAAAAGTTCTATTATTATACAAAGAAATCAATATAAAAGTTAACAGTGATGAGCGTAGGATGAATTATATCTTACTGCCTGGACCTTTTGCATATGGAAGTTGAATATCTAAATAGCGTGACAAACTACGTTTGATATTCAAATTGAATGCAAACGTTTTATTTCATATCTACCTGTAATATGTCTTTCACACCTCTCCAGTGTATTGCGTGAACATTTCATCGTTGATATATAACTGTTGAGTATACAGTTCAAACAGGAAGTCTGCAAAAAGAAAAAAAAAACAATTGTCTGAAAAAAGTCTCTCTTTGTCTCAAAAGGTCTCTCTTACATTCGTACCTCCAGCTAGATCTTCCATGCCTCATAGAAAGCTAAGACATGTTGGGATTCCGAATGCAAGTCAACATTGTACGTCTCCATGTATATTTTGACATTACCTCTTTTGACTTAATCTTTAAAAAAAATCATTTACATTGTGACGGATGCAATATGTCCTTTTCGAGCACCTGATGTCAAACTCTTGATTTCATATGAAAAGTCATAATGCATGTTTTCATTGAAATAACGACAGAAGAATACCGAAGGAACAAGGGAAGTGATGATCTCAAAAATCAAAGTTCAAAAACGGCAACAGTGAAAAACAAAAACAAAAAAGAGGACGCGAGACATCTACAAGGCACGGAAATAAAAAGACGACATTTAGAACTAAAGCACTCATAATGTGAACACCTATGAAAATCGAGAGCGAAATCAGGTACTCCGGAATGGTAAGCATGTCCTTCCCCGTTAACATTAAATGTTTTATTAGTATTGTTTGTATGTTTTGTTGTACACATGTTTCTTGTCTTTGTTCTATTGTTTTCTTGTTTTCCCGTTTCGCCATTTATCAGAGTGCTGTAATTATATAGAATCCATAACCGTATCTCGTGTGAAACGACATTTCTACACTAGAGATAGTTAAATTTTCAAATATTTTAAACGCGAAGCTTAACTATAGAGAGTGTGGAACTGTCGTTTCTCACGAAATACTGTTGCTGAATTTATTTCTCTAATGATATCAAGGATATTTTTTCACAAAAACATGACCCCCTTTTCTGATGATCCGAAATAAATGTGTTCTTTGGGTATGACGTCATCAGGTATGGTTGCCCCTTTTCATGACGTCAGTATGGTAAAGTCGGAAAACGGCAAACATGTTTTATGTCATAATTGAATTTCATCCAATCACTTGCCGAGAACAACATTCTCTCTAGAGAGGAGAAACATATATTTCTCCAACCGTTCAGGAAACGTGAAAACAGGACAAAAATTAGAGAAAACAGGTTTACCCCTTGCATACTGTATTCTGTTGCCATTGTTTCTTACAACAGACATATGGAAATGATCGACAAGTCCCGGACTCTGCTCAGACAGCCACAGCACTGATGGGTGGAGTAAAAACTAATTTTTACATTATTGGTTATAATGACAATGTGAAAGTAGGAGAATGTGAAAATGAAAAGGAAGAAAACAAAGTGGATTCTATTCTTCATCACTTCATAAAAGCAGGTATATATCACAAAGAGGATTCCATCTCACATTACTTCATAAATGAAGGTAGAAATCACAAAGCGGGTTTTATTGAACAACTTCATTAATGCAAGTAAAAATCTCTATGGAGCTTCTTTTCTGTATCACTTTATAAATGAATGTAAATATCTCAAAGTAAATTCTATTCAGTACAATTTCATAAATGTAGGTAAATACCACAAAGTGGAGCCCATTCCCTATCACTTGATAAATGCAGGTAAATATCACAAAGAGGATTCCATTCCTAATAACTTCATAAATGAAGGTAGATATCACAAAGTGGATTCTGTAAATCATCACTTTATACATGCAAGTAAAAATCTGAAAGTTGCTTCTATTCTGCATATGGGTTAATATCACAAATTGTATTTTATATGCATCACTTTATAAACGTAGATAAATATCCCAAAGTGGATTATATTCTGCATTATTTCAGAAATCAGAAATGAAGGTAGATATTTTAACATTTCATAAATGCGGGAAAATTAAGCAATAATGTACATATTTTAACGATCGATCCTTTACAATTTGTGCAATCTATATCTCATATATAAATGTAAAATGGCCACAAAATGTTAAAGCAGCTAGATATTGACTTTGTGGGGGCAATTTTAGTTAATGGAGCTTTAAGTCGTCCTTACTATTTAGTTGCTTGTTCCGTAGTATTTTATTTTTTCAAGAATAGTTTTATAAACATAATGGCATAATCGTCCTGTTTTAAGTATCGTTTTTTAATTAAAAATAATAATAAAAATTAAATGAAGAAAGGTTAGTTAGTACCGAATTGTAATTCTAAAAAAGAATAATGCAAACTAGACAATGGTAACATCGGAAACAAAAAGATACAACAATATCACATACTTGCGGTACAGAAGAGACAAAAAAGAGACGATCATTAAGATGAACTACTCGAATCCAAATTAAAACGATGGGTAAGATCAGGTGCATTACAGATTTTATAGATCAGGTTATTTATTATAATTCATTAATTGTTATTATTATTATTATTATACCCCCCGTAAACAAAGTTTTGGGGGGGTATATAGGAATCACCCTGTCTGTCTGTCCGTCCGTCTGTCCGTCTGTCCACACCTCTCGTAAGCGCAACTCCTCTTAAACCACTTGCAGGATTTTGATGAAACTTTACACAAAGGAAGGACACGATATGGAGATGTGCATGAAGTAATATAATTATTGTCCGAAACCAGGAAGGGGAGATAATCCGACTTTGAATTTCGTTGATTCCCTATTTATGGGTTACCTCGAAAGCGCAACTCCTCTTAAACCACTTGAAGGATTTTAATGAAACTTTACACAAAGGAAGGACACTATTAGGAGATGTGCTTAAAGAAATATAATTATTGTCCGAAACCAGGAAGGGGAGATAATTGGACTTTGACTATTCGTTGATATCCCATGTATGGGTCACCTCGTAAGCGCAACTCCTCTTAAACCACTTGAAGGAATTTAATGAAACTTCACACAAAGTAAGAACACTATTAGGAGATGTGCATGAAGGAATATAATTATTGTCAGAAACCAGGAAGGGGAAATCATCCGACTTTGACTTTTCGTTGATTCCCTATTTATGGGTTACCTTGTAAGCGCAACTCCTCTTAAACCACTAGAAGGATTTTGATGAAACTTTACACAATGAAGGACACTATATGGAGATGTGCATGAAGAAATATAATTATTGTTCAAAACCAGGAAGGGGAGATAATTGAACTTCGACTTTTCATTGATTCCCCATGCATGGGTTACCTCGTAAGCGCAACTCCTCTTAAACCACTTGGAAGAATTTAATGAAACTTTACACAAAGTAAGAACACTATATGGAGATGTGCATGAAGGAATATAATTATTGCTAGAAACCAGGAAGGGGAGATAATTCAACTTTGAGTTTTCATTGATTCCCTATGTATGGGTTACTTCTTACGCAAAACTCCTCTTAATCCACTTGAAGGTTTTTGATGAAACTTTAGACAAAGGAAGAACACTATTTGTAGATGTGTAAAATGTCAAATAGGCTGAAAAGGGTGAATTTTATATTTGTCTGATTTAGACAGAGTGTTTTCATTGTCACCCTTGTGAAAAGTTTTTTCTTGAAGATTATATCATTGTGTCCACACTTGTACTGTGTCCACACCTGTATTGTGTCCACACCAACTTAATTTTGTACTTACCATATCGATTCAGGGTTCAATGAGCGGGGGTATCTTCGGCTGCCATTCGGCGACAGCTCTTGTTATTATTATTTTTATAGGTTGAATTTTTAGTTTGTATCCTTCAAAATGACGGCCGTAGAACACCGAAACTTATTTTGCACCCTTCGAAATAACGACAGTAGAACACCGAAACAACAAGGGAAGTGATGATCACAAAAATCAAAGTCAAAAGGTATGACAAAAACGACAACAGAGAAAAAAAGACAGAATAAGGACATGAGACAGCCACAAGGAACGGACAGTCATTTATCAGATATTTATTGGCTAATTAATACTGAAGCCAAAATGATAAAAGGAAGAATTCCAAAACCACAAATTATGATTTGCAACAAATCATATCCAAGACGAATTCAGAGACAAAATAAATAAACAAAATTGAGCAAGAACGCCACAAAACTAAAACACTAACAGTGTGAACCCCTACAAAGACTGAGGTATTATCAGGTGCTCCGAAAGGGTAATCATGTTCTGCTCCACGCATGGCGTCTGTCACACTGTCAGTGAAAATTCCTGTTTGGTACAGTCGGTGTTTTTCAGTCCGGTAATCAATTTGGATCCACCCGAAGATATCTTTTCTCATCTGTGAAATAGAAATATTGTAACGGTCTGTCAAATCATGGTGAACACCGTAAAACTTTTGTAGTGACAATTGCAACAGTGACTGAACATACCCTTGATGTACCCTTGATGTATAAGTTTTTGAGACAATTATTTCGCTCTGTTGACAAAATCGATGTACAAACAAAAGGTATAGCAACAGCGAATAGTTGTGAAATGAAAACGCAATATGCCGGAGATGTTGGGATATTACTGCTCAAAAACGGGAAGTTCACTATTGGAAAGTCGAAATCTTCACGCTTGTCGTCAAGTTTTGTTTTCATACAGCCAGAGTTGTCAATCTAGAGGAATAGGCCAGGGTATGATGCTGATGATGGTGTACCAGAGGTCTCATTAATCTCATGTTTATTTGGGTATATAAGTTGAAGGTTATACTTAAATTGAGTTAAGGTTTTTTACCATTCTAATTACCACCATATCTCATTGTAGGTAGGTCAACTGGAATAGTAACAACAGCTCGAGTTACCCATGCTACTCCAGCTTGTGCTTATGCTCACACTGCTAACAGAGACTGGGAGTATGATGCCATACTACGGGATGATACCAATGGAAGTTCCTGTAATGATATTGCTTATCAGCTTGTATATAATAATCAAGATATTCAGGTATAGATAAATACCAAAGTTAATGTTTATTTAGTTACAGCATATGCACCTTTCGACAACTTATGTCTCTTCAGTGCAGATCAAATCCAAACATTTGGAAATTAATACCGAAATATGTATAAAAGCTGACAGAGAAAATGAGTTAGCAAAAAATCATAAATAGTTTAGCCAAGATCATCAAAGGACAGAGCTATTCGAGAGCAAGATGCTCCTCAGTTTTGGGTTGGTGAATACCCTCGACGACTAACAGTCTACTTGCAGTGGCATCGGCCCAGTGGTTATAAGTAACAAAAAATCGAACTTACTATTAATTTAGTTTCTGCATATGCGCATTTTGACAACTTATGTCTCTTCAGTGCAGATCAAATCGAAACATTTGGAAATCCATATAATTTGCATTTTGTAAGTAATTGGATCGTGTATGATGCTCAAGTGTTGGTGTTAATCATTGAATACTTACATTTCTAAGTTTTTTTCACACCATTTTAACGCTAGTGGGTAGCACGAACATTTTATAACTCATCGTCAGCTGCATATTTCGGCTACACTCATTGTTTAATCATTCATACCTCATAGTAATTTCTATTTCTATTTGAAATTGTTAATACAAACCTTAAATGATTTTTACACATCTGTATTATGTATAGCATTACGAACAGTTTTAACAAACCCCTGCGAACATAGCCTTTTTTCATCTCACATGTGCAGAATAATAGTTTTAAAAGAAAAAAATATTGAATCTATTTGAAATGCTTATATTTATCACTAAAGCAGTATTGACAGGTCATTATGGGTGGTGGTAGAAGAAATTTTCTTCCTAATACAACGAATGATCCAGAGGACGGCACCAAAGGAAAACGAGAAAACGAAAACCTTATTGAAGTGAGACATTTTGCATCTTGATTACTTAATATTGATGCCCTAACTGATACAAAGAAAATGGATGCATTATCAAACACGACAAAAACAATGTTAAAATGCTCAAAACTTAACAAGAAAAAATTATGCTACAATTTTCACTTCCCTGTGTTTATTAAAGCGAAATGTTTCAATATTTTGACGATACATAACTTCAAATTTTTCCAAACCTTCAAGTATGTACACTGTGTATTTGATTTTGTCAGATTCTATATTCAAGAATGGCATGCACATGTGCTGCATACAAGACCTGAGTACACAAAATCTATGCACAGAATTTTGATTGACCATAAGAACCAATGGACATGAAAACAAACAAGTCCAGCCGCATTCGGAATCATATATTCTACCTTTGCATCTCACCTTACCAACACATTATCATTCATATTATATAGAGCTGTGTGCAACGCTATTATCTATATACCTAATGTATCTTACCTGTTGCAACCTTATATTTCTTCTATCTATTTCCTAACCACCTAATGTTCATCGTGTACTATGTTAAAACTCTAGATTTCCTACGAGGAGGAATGACTAGGTTACCGAAAGCTATATTTTATATAGCCTGGGTGTCCTAGTGGTCTAGGGCGCTAGACATAGTACAGGCGGTGTTGCCATAGATGACAACAAAGCAGGGGTTCGAATCCAGCCTTAGACCTTGCTGGATTTTCCGATGTTAACAGGTTTAAAAAGATGATTTTCATTACTGTTGGCATTCGGAATCATATATTCTACCTTTGCAGCTCACCTTACCAACATATTATCATTCAAGTTTTTATTTGATTTATTTTATCCTTAAATTAGACAAAATTCCTTTACTCACATGAACAAAGTAAAAATGTTAAGGTAGGCCACAATTAAAAGGTAAAATTAAACAAAATATACAAACTAAAAAACAGCTAAAATATCCAAAACGGATTAAAAGAAAAGTGTGTCCAACGTTTCGGCCAGTGTGGCCTACTTCTAGGGGCAACCGGGACAGAAAAATGGAAAAAGGTGTAGAGGATACAAGAGAAGACTACTGATTAACGTGTAACGAAAATCACCTGTAAAAATCATCCTTAATCTTGAACTTAATCCAAAAAGAAAACAAAACATTTGTATACTGTACTGTTAAAACAGTCCATTTTATTATTTTACTTTATTTGAAATTACACGATTGAACAGTACAGTATACAAATGTTTTGTTTTCTTTTTGGATTAAGTTCAAGATTAAGGATGATTTTCACAGGTGATTTTCGTTACATACAAAATATAAATCCTCTATAAGTTGTAAGTTGTAATATCCCAGATCTGGACTCTCACAAAAATTTTATCCTAAGTCACTCATGCATGAAATATATTTCAAAGTAACCTAATTTTTATCTGAAGCTTCGTAACTTTACAAGACCCATCTACAAACAAAATATTATTCCTCTAAAAGTTGTAGTACCCCAGATCTGGACTCTTACAAAAACTTTAACCTAAGTCACTCATGCATGAAATGTAGGTCAAAGTGATATAGTTTTGATCTGGAGCTTCGTAACTTTACAAGACCCATCTACATGCAAAATATCATTCCTATGAGAGTTGTAGTATCCCAGATCTGGACCCTTTCAAAAACTTTAACCTAAGTCACTCATGCATGAAATGTAGGTCAAAGTGAACTTATTTTTATCTGGAGCTTCATAACTTTACCAGATGCATCTACATACAAAATATCATTCCTCTAAGAGTTGTAGTATCCCAGATCTAGACTCTTACAAAAACTTTAACCTGAGTCACTCATGCATGAAATGTAGGTCAAATCCACCTATTTTATATATCAACCTCAAGTACTATTCAACATGCATCTATGGACAAAACCTTGTCCATATATGACTTGTTATTCAAAAGATATATTACAGTTATGGTGTACTTGTTTTTGAGAGAATTTCTCATATGAATGCACTATCATTCTTTCAAATTTTGCCTTTTTAATATTTTTGTAATTCAAAATTGTTTTTCTGACCACCTGTTTATTGCTCCCACGTCTCATGATTTTATTATGCCAAGTTTTCTTACAATTGGCTCGATGAGTGCCCTGTGGTTGTTTAAATGTTGTGATCGTCCTCTACTAGTCTTTTTGTCGGGAAATTGATGACAGCGATTGTAAGAACACTTTGCGAGTTAAGTTTATGTTTGTTGACGATCCCGCATCCATGGATCAAAGGAGAAAAAGACATGGATGTAGCGTTGCTCAGCAATTAGCAATGAATACCGCTCAAACCGGTGCTAGGGCCATCTTTAACTTGCTATGAGGTATGAGTAATGCTCATTGTTGAAGGCCTCATGATGACTTCAAGATGAAGAACAACAATAAAAGGGTTGTTCCATTGCTGTGTTATCATGTATTTGTAGAGATTTTGTCTCATTTGCATTTACTCCATATCCCTTCATTGTTAATATGGTTTTAAGTTTGAACGGACGGACAAACGGACGAACGGACTAACGGACGAACAGGCGAAAAGCTATACCCCCTTCCCAATTTGTTGGGCGAGGGGATAAAAAGATGCAAAAGCGATCTTTTTTAGTATTAATACTTGTTAATATTCAGTATCCTATTATTAATTTATAGTAATACCGTTTCACATCTTACATATGAGAAAAATATTCTTGGATTGATTCATAGATCATCTCAGTTACACCATTGCGTAATTTAGATCCCTATAAATTCTTCACTAGGTAGATTCGCAAAAGAGTAAATAAATAGGAGAAACATTAAATAGAAAGAAGTAGAATCCAAAGTGATACCTGTTAATATTCAATCAAAATTTTTGCATTTGAAATCATGTTATTTTGAGAACTCTTGATATTTTATACAAAAATATGAAATAGTTATGACCAATACATTTAGGGTGTTCATCAACTATTGATGTACTTAAGCTTTTCACAATTAATAATTTGTATATTGAAATAAAATAACCATAGTCAAAATCCAGATGTTATTGATCCACAAAAACACCCAACAATAAAATTATAGTAAGTGACGTAAACTAATGACATAATTATATGATTTTGATCTCATGAATGTTCTGTATATTTAATAGAAATGGAAATATTTGCAACATGATAAGGACAGAGAATATAAGTACGTCACAAATAAGGGAGAATTTGATGCAGTTGATTCTCAAAAGACTGATTATTTATTGGGTTTGTATCACCATTCAGTTATACAAATAACATTCGTCTATGCAATACCTTCCTCGTTGAGCCCTTTAAATCTAGTGGACCGAATTGACATTCAACGTCATGCATTAAATATACATTGATGCTACTAGGAAAAATTCATATTGTAATGGTTGAGGAGATTTGTGCCTTCTACGAAATCTGAACAATACCTCCCAAACAGAGTTTGGGTTTCCTCGTTTCAGCTCTAAAGTTTGTTGAGACATTCTATTTTTCAGTGCTTTTTTTCTCTTAAGTGACCTTTTTTCATCATTAACATTCCAGAGGTCATCAACTGGAGCTTAATAAAAATTGATTTCTATAAACATAATTGTTATGAGTCACCTCCTAAGCTGTCTGTTACCAGAATTTAGTCAAAACTGAAAGGACTTGGTGAGAAATATGTGTTTGCACCTGTCGACAAAGCTTCAAACAACGTCGCCATCATCTGAAAAAAATACTATATCGATATCTAACAAAACGAAATAACCAAGTCCAGAACTTTTAAATGTACAAAATGTGACGAGAAAACGCTCACCATGCGACATTACATAGATACAGAAACGCTCAAAATTCTACATGGAGGTAACACCTTACCAATATGTGCTGGATTCCTAAACTTCACGAAAATCCGTACAAACATCGTTTTATCATTTTATTTCGGCTTCGAGCAATTGTTCTATCACAAATTAGTCCATCCATTTAACCGGTGCGCTTACTTGTATAACGACATTAGTAATAAAATATTGTGGAAAAAAACATCTCAAAACTCTGGTTTAACTTACTTTTTGAGTGTAAAAAAAATATATTGATGTTTTAGATAAATCACAATCTATTAAAAAGACCAATTTCATTTATTTACAGTTATGATTTTTCTACACACTATACAACTCTACCACATAATTTGATTAAGTCAAATTGGGACAACTTATAAAATGGTCTTTTAAATTTTCGGGTCTTCAGTTCATTTGCTGTAACAAAAAGCAAGGATTATTCTCCAGTATTACTTACAAAAATTATTGCTCCTGGACATGTGATGATATGATCAAGGCACTGAATCTCTTGCTAGACAACATTTATGTTCGTTTTGGCACTATTGTTTATCATCAGGCGATTGGAATCCCCATGGATACCAATTATGCACCTCTCATTGCAAATTTTTTTTCTGTTCTGTTACAAACGGGACTTCATGAACAAACTACTAAATGGAACTGTACCAAACAGTGATTAACTTCTTTCTATTTTTAATGATATTTGCAGGTACAAATGTACATCGAAGATATCCTCACTGTTGACAATCCCCAGTTTTTTTTTTAGATTTTGTCGACATCATTTATCCACAACAACTGAAACTTAATAAAGCAAACACTGATTCTAAATACTGCCCTTTTCTGGATCTAAGTATCATAATTTATGACAAAAGGGATGATTTTGATTTCAATATTACTAATTTCCCCTTTCTTTACAGCGACCTTCCCCTAGCTCCATCCTACGGGGTGAATATATATCTCAACTTGTACGATTTGCTCTCGTTGGTTCTACCCTTGACGATTTTAATTAGCGTAACCTTACTCTCACTTGCAAACTTTTGCAGCAAGGTTACAGATTTCATAAATTATTAAATACTTTTTAGAAGTTTTACAGAAGGAATGAACATAAGTTATCTAGATATGACGTGACTCGAAAACAGGTAATTACAAATAGCAGTTCTCATCCTCGATTTTATGGAAATGTTGTTTAAAAATGTCAGAAACTAATAAAAAAATCCAGAAAAACTCGGATAAAACTTACATTCGTTACGTAATAGTTATATCGTTAGGATATTCTAAACAAGTCCGTTAAATTAGCTTTGGATTCCAGTGACCTGAAGACACAAATACTGGCCTCTCACCGATACTGCCGATGTCTACTGAAATACATGACGACTTTTTACCAAACCCTTCGAGGAGTTTTGAATTTGTTATTTCTTCTGTTTTGCGACAGTGTTATACCAGCAGACTAGGTTACTTGAGCTAGCCGGCAGTTTAGCGGCGAGCACTCTTTGACCAATCTTTCTAACTTACGTTTTGTCATATGCTTTTCTTTTCCAAGATAGTGGTCATAGAGAGATAGTAATCTACCTGTATTGAGTTTTATTCGTTTGTTTATAATACTATAGGGAAACGGGATAGAGAAGGGGAGGTTTGGGTACCCATAAACCGGTTTAACCCTACCATTGGCTTTTGCTACTTCCGATAACGTCTGGCTATCCCGAATACCTATCGTTATTTTTGTTTGTATCTTTTCTTCATTATTGTTTTTGGCCATTTTAGGTGTTTACTGTTATCCTGTTTCAACTATGGATTATGGCTTTCCATATATTTGAATTTAATGCTGCTGATGAGAGGTTGCTCCTTGAAACACGTGTGCAGCATAACAAAATTTACTGTTTTTATGCATGTTTGGTATTTTATTTTTTGTATTTGTAATTTAATGCGACGTAAGAACACAATGAGTTTATATGAGCATTTGAAAACGAAAAAAGCTAGTGCGCCTTTGTGCAAAACACATATAATTTAAAAATTCTTTGGACATTACAAATCAACTACATTTTAATCATCACCATGATATAAAGAACTGCTGCTATTTAGCCATGATATTTGTTTCCTTTCTGGTCCATTTTTATTCATGATATGCTCAGATAATGATGCCCGTTACACCGACCTCCGTGAAATACTGTTCCTAATACGCCACACTTTTCCATAATTTGTAAACTATTTGCAGCCAAACATGCACATTGATAATCATTTCATGTTATATAAACAGTTTTACAGTGTTTGGTTAGGCAATGCCATTAGAGGGACTTCGAGAATCCAAACCATTTTCTGTAAGGAGTTAATAGACATTATTTTGTTCAAATTGCAATTTATACTAGCAGTTTAATTTGGTTCATGAGGTTACATGTAAAGTTTTCCTATAATTAATTTTTGAATTCTATTTAGATTGCATTCAAAGGGGAAAGCAAGCGATTGATTGTATTTAGAAGTATGAAAATGCAAATGATTTTATTCTATCCAAAAAATGTAAATAGAGTAAGTGAGGATAGATGGATCTGTGAAACAGTTTTTGAAAGGATATAAAAATAAAAAATGATCTTCTAAAAGTTACAAAATGCACGGGAAAGAACTCCAGCCTCTAAATTGAGTTAATCAAGATGTAAACTAAAGGTAGTAGATATCTATGTTTTCTAACGATTTGCTAGTTTACAAGACAAGCTTACAAGGGTGACTTGTACATTTAGTTGAACGTAAAATATGATTTTCTTGACTGATGAAAACTGGGTATAAAACTAAAGTATTGTCAGTGGTAATATTCTTATATCTGTTTTAACGACGTATATTTTTATGGTTATTTCGTGTCTCCAGTTGCATGTGACAAAAATGATGAAAGAACAAATTAAACATGATTTTTACTTCAACTTGATGTTAAATTATGTGAAATCAAACCGGTAGTTAGTTCTTTCTGAAATCGTTGACAAATGTGAGTAAAACAGTGTAATAAGAAAGCAGACATTATATAATTTTATTTACAGGTCTATTTGGATCTTCACATATGCAGTACGAAGGAGAACGTGATACAACAAGTACTGGTGAACCAAGCCTAACAGAAATGACAGAAAAGGCTATACAAATATTAAAAAGAAATACAAAGGGGTTCTTTCTACTGGTTGAAGGTTTGAATATGATTGGATGTATTTCATATTCTCATAATAATGTTCCTCTTAGAGCATTAATGCTTTCGACACTTTTAACATCGAATTTTGATCTATCTTCAACGTGTGAATATGTTAATTTTAGACTCCAAAATTATGGTATAGAAGTCACCATTTCATTTTTATTCAAGTATCAAAATGCCGAAGTTTCTGTGAATTTAGTTCCAGCATATGCGCATTTCGACAACTTATGTGTTTTCAGTGCAGATAACATTTGGAAATACATAACCGAAATATTTATAAAAAAGCTTATATATAGAGAACAAATTACCGATAGGATCTAAAAAAGAAAGCCCAGATCAGCTAAGGACAGAGCTATGCAGGAGGGAGATACTCCTTAGGTTAAACAAAATTTTCAAAATATAGATATTACAAGTTTTCAAAATGAAATGAAAATATTCAATAACAATGATGCGATTTCGGTTTTTCAAGATACAATTTATATATTCATTCATCCTTTGCCTAATGATTTTCAAATTTTACAATTTATATAATCTGAAGTGAATAAAGAATGATAACAGTGAAAACCTACAATTACCGAAAATGACAATCATAGACCAAAATCTACCAGGGGAATACACAAGAAAAACACGAACGAAAGACAGAAAAACGTAAACAATATTAGGAACTGGGATAGTTGGACTTGGTACCTACGCCACTGGTACATGTAAAATGAAACCGGTTTGTGGGTAAACAAACCTCCCCTTTTTTCTATTCCGTTTCCTTTTAGTATAATTAACATACAAAATAACGATATTCTATGTTTAATTGCAAACGTTTTCCCGCCTAAAGATGATGTTAAAGTATTTTGACGTTCAAAGTTTTGCTTTGAATGTCTTACGTTTCTATAAAAAAAAAATGCAACTTCCGGTTACAAATTATGAACCCGGAAATTCAAACATTTGAACGAGACTTTAAAATTATGTACAAAGTTTTAAAAATAAATTTTGAATGAGCACTAAACAAGTTTTGTAAACAGTTTTTTGTTACTAAAATCAAATTACAGGCTTCTAATTACAACTCATTGTAGTACTACATGTTCTAATTCTAGCCTTTACATATATGGTTTCAGATTAAGCTAGATAAACAGTTCAAGTTTTGTTTTAATTTAGGTGCTAGAATTGATCATGGCCACCATGATAGTAAAGCTAGAAATTCACTAGAGGAGACTGTGTCGCTAGAATCAGCTGTAAGAAAAGCTACAGAACTAACTAATGAAGAAGATACCTTAATAATAGTCACCGCTGATCATTCCCATGTGTTCAATGTTGGAGGTTATCCCTACAGAGGAAATGATATTCTTGGTACGTCAGCCTTTTAAGTTTATATTTCCTCATTAAGTAATTGGGGTGTCTTGGTTTCTGACATAAGAATTTTTTAAAAATTTGTACAATGAAACTTTGAGCAATATGCTATAAAATTATGCAAAAAAAAATTTTGGGGTCACGGATATGTCAAAAAAGGTACAGAGCTCTATAGATATGTCAAATTTGGTGTTTTCGCACTATATTTGCAATAGAATTATATAGGAAATAGCCCTATCCCACAATTCAAGGGCATATTTTTTCTAAAAGCAGACATACAATTTTTTCCAAACTTTGTATATTTATTAGTACGATATAGAACTTCAATTTAAAAGCATAAAAAGATATGTCACGGACCTTTTGAAAAAGTTATTTCACGAAACCTGAAGAATGTGTTAATTTTCAGGAAAGGGGAGATAACTTAAAGTAATTTGATACCCTATAATAAAAAAAAATTTTTTTTGGAAAAAATGATAATAAATATGTTTTTTTTTAAATGCTATTGACAAACTCAAAAAAGGAATTGGGGTCAACTACCTAAATATTTACAAAATTTGACCTAATCCATGGTATTTCAGTATAGAATTATCTCCCTTTGATAAAACTTTTTGAATTTTTGGCAAATATGTAACATTATTGAAACAAACTTCATACTTATTGTTCATTTTTATTTGAATTATTGTATTGAAGACATACATAATCATTTAGACAACATTCTCATTGAATTATTGAATTTTTGCTTAGATGCAAGAAAAATTGTCCAGTTCTAGACACCTCAACTACCTTATATGTGAATATTTTTAGTGCACTAATATCACACTCAGACAGTAACCGTTCAATTCTGATTGTGGCTAGTTATTAGTGCACGATATAAGGCTGACACTGCTCGCCCATTTTCATCCTCTCTTCCTTAAAACTCGACATTATTTTTTCAAACAAAAGATCAAAAATACCCTCCACAAGAATCAAATGTTTTTCCAAACAATTAGCATAGTGTATATTTCTCGATTTCATAGTTATCGAATAACAGAACATTTTCCCTCATTTACTGTAAATTCCTGTGTTATATTGATTTTGTGTCCTTCTGAGAAGTGGCACACTTTTCAATCCATCCACGATGGAGCCATCGGGGAATGTAGTTGAACGATTGACCTTATTCGAAAACTTCCTTTAAAACTACTGGACCATTTTATTAAAGAGCTGAACTTAATCGCAATGGTCCACAGATATCACCCTTCCACAAACATGTTCAGAAGGTCTGGAGCAGCACGGCTGTAAGTTTGAAACATAAATCATTCAAAAATCTTTTGTACTGGAACCGCAGAATCAAATTTTATTACAAAGTTGATCTTCCATTTTTTTTTCTGGTATGGCCACATCTGATTGTCGCTAGCTGAATATTTATAGTACCCTGTAACCTAGAGATTTTTAATGTATTGTTGAAATAACAAAAAAAAACTAACTTGCTGTGAATTTACTTTCTGGATATGGCTAGTTCGGCAAATTATGCCTCTACAGTACATATCAATTCAAAATATTTGAAAGATGTATAAAACCTGATAAGACACGGACAACCAAAAAGATCTAGTTGAAAGGATCTGAGGATGACTGTTTGATAAAGCGAAATGTTTTATGAATGAACAGCATTTTTGTGCTAAAAAGTGTTAAAAATTGCATCATAATGTACATTTTTAAGTAGTTATTACTGAAAGGCTACAAAGACTGCTCTTGGTGTCAGGCACTGCGTTTTGTCACTGAATTTCGAGATACAATGACACTTTTTTAAGAATGGCTCTACGCATACATGTACTGAGATATTACAATATTGACTTGTCTTATACGTTATCAGCGGTTAATAAAACGTCTCAATGAATTTCCTCATAGGTTGAACAATTCCCGAACGAAAAATATTTAAATCTTGCAGGACTAAGTCATCCCTTGAAATATGAACCTACATTGGATAATCTTCCATATACAACAATTACGTATGGAAATGGTCCTGGATACAACTACACGGATGGACGTCAGGATATTACAAATGTTACTACAAGTGAGTTTATATTAATTGTTTTGTGTCACCAGTCCCTGTTGATCACTATTCGATGTTGTTTGTCCATCTATTCATCATCATTTCATTCTACCTGTCTATCTAGACGAATATGTGGAATCAAAACATAATCATAATATTATACGCATTAATTTGTTTCCGTATTAATTTGACGTTATATTTATTCCTAAACTGCTTGATACTTTTCAACAGTTTGCATTACTGCTTCAAAATATACATTAAAATGCACATCTGCACTATTCACTATGCAATTTGTTTTTTTTTCAAGATTTCTGAGCTTTTAGGACTTTATCATTTAGGTTTATTGAATTTGTGAAGGTTTGTTTCATTATCTGCATCTTCTATCAAAATTGTTCTTTTAAAACAGGCTTACAGGGCCTCTCCAATGTATGTTGTAGATGTAAATAACATATTTTGGATCTGATTTATATTTCCCTTCATTTAATAGATCGAGTTAGAAATATCTTTTTGAGCATATTGGACATTCAAGGATTGCTTTTATAAGTGGACCAGTTTACATTTCATGGAACGATTTTTATTGAACAAGGCAATATTGGTTTCAGAAAAATAAAAATAAAATAAGACAAATGAGCACTAAAACAAGGGATCATACAATCTGGAATAGCTCACCTTCATATGATTTCAAAGGGCACCTATACTTTTACCATCAAGGAATTTCAGAATCTAAGACCAGTGAAAGTGCGAGATTTAGAAAGCTCGGACACCAAAGGGAAATATTTCAATATTTCTCTTGCAAAACTTGCTCGTTCAAGCTTAGAAATTATCTTACGTATCTTTGAGAAGGTCCCAATTGAGTCATATTTAAATCTATTGTTAGATGAAGACTTGTAGGACAATATTTCAAAGATACTACCCTAAGACTATTTTGATAAAGCTTGGTTCAAATTGGAAAAGAAATTGCAAAGTAGATCTTCATGAGTTTGGTTTTTGGATCTAATATTCTATGTTTCCTACACGCAACTAATTTGAATGACATGTGTACATGTTTAAGGGTACGAGGACTAATGTGACTAAGGTTGCTTAATATTGCCACCAGCAGAGAACATAGTCTATTTAAATACAAAGAAAACAACAACAAAATACGTGCACACAGAGTTCTGTGCGCGACCTTAATCATAACAGAGTACTATTGGTTGTATATGAATATTCTCTGAACAACACACAAAACATATTAAATATTGCTGTTAAAATAGAGGAGAAATATATAATTTTCCATTACCAAAATTAAGTAAACAACATTAAATTGAGCAGCAAACAACGGAAGTAGAATACCGAAGGAACAAGGCAAGCGATGGCCACTAATTATTGTACATTTACACCGGCGCACAAATGCCATAGCATATAACGATGTGAGTTGTGCTCTCATTAGACATATAAGATACAGTTATCCCTCGTTGTCTGGAAACTATATTAATTTTGGTATTTAATAAATTGACTAATAAGTAAGCAAATCTAGCCCTATACAAAAAATAGTTTTTATTGCTTTTCAACCAAGAGTTGGCATAAGGCAGTGATTAATCTAGGGCTAGGGTTTTTCCGACGCAGTCGGTAATATATTCCCTTTTAACCTTTGAATGTTATGATGCTGAAACCTTGGTAACAGAGTTCCAAATATCTTCACTCTGATTGGATAATAACGTTTTCAGATACAACAAATTGAGGTTCGTAAAAGGAGTGTTGTTGTACAATGTAAGGTGAATAAAAAGTTGCATCAATTTTTCGACGTGCGAGAATGTGCGATGAACGAGGAATAATAAAAACATAACAAATAAAGTGTACTTTCGTTCATCGATAAAACAGCATATTATCAAACTACATTCACCAATTTCCCACAGATTGTCAGGTAATGTGGGTAATACGACTAAAAATAAATGCATGATGTTGTATTTTTCCACATTTTCCTTTCATGTCTCAGCTTACCATAGAAATGATTGTGAATATGAATACTGTAAAACTATTTAAAATTTGTTATATCAGGAAAACAATTAAAATGTGTGATTAATTGAAGGTACGATTGTGATACACAAAAATGTACATATCCGTTTGTGTAATGTCTTGGTCAGCTAGTTAACTATAAATAGATTATCAAAAGAGCTGCGACCTTACGTAATACTGACAAAATCGCTATAAACACCTTATTTTACATTTTCATACAGCGGATGGGTCAAATTTTAATCGAAAGCATTTTGTCAGTGCATTTCGTGTTTTTTGAGAGATTTCTGCTTTCAAACTAAATTCGTTTTATTTTTAACAGGTCAAATCGGGGTCTTTTTAATTGGTTAGATTTTTTTTTTGCTTTATTATATATATATATAAACTGTCTATAAATTCAGTCAACGTGGAAACTTGTTCATCTCCCCGTATTTGCGAATATTTACGCTAATGCAGGGCCTAAAAATTAAAATAACACGGTCTATCGTAGGAACCCAACGGGGTTAGAATTAGAGAAATGAATATCGAATATCATTTCTCTAATTCTAACCCAGTTGGGTTCCTACGATAGACCGTTATATATATATATATATATATTGTATTTTATTATGTATACATTTGTACATATTGCTTTTAGATTATCTTAGCGTACCCAATTTCAAAATATTTTGGTTTTCATTTATGTCATTTATTGGCAGTTTACATACTACGATATTTCGTCTGCTTTGGGAGAATTTATTCATATGCAGGTTTTTACTATTATTATATATTTTTGTGACCAAGGTACAACAAAGGAAATGCGTCTGTCGATTTAACTGAACCTTCCAGTGAAATCTTAAAACTCACCACTGAAACATGCATACATGTTCCAAATACCAAGCTTATAAATCAAAAGTCTGAAGCATATATATTTAGGGGAGAGTGAAAAAAGAGGTGAATTGGGCAAGAGCACTCATACTCAAACGCAGAACGAATAGTGATAGCCGTCATATTGCCGATATGGAATGCGCATTTTAGAATTAATATGGTGTGTTAAACAATGTTCAATCTCTGACGCATTGAAAGAGAATACAATGTTCCTTTAACAAAATAAGATATAAATATACATGCCATTTATTTATGAAAAGCTATTGTGAAAATTGAGTTAAGGTACTACAATAGAATGGCGTCCGTCATTATACACACATACAGACGAGCACCACGGGTCTCTAATCGTAAGGTTATGATAGGAAATATCAGTTGTAATGCATTGTATTGTTTACGTTTTTTAAATGGAATAATTGTCACAGTAAAATGTCAGATTCAGTCAAAACAACATGTACGTCCTGATTGTTGCATCGCTGCTTCATTCAATGTTTTTCACATTGTTGTTTTAAAGAACAAAGAAAACACACCTATTTTACTGCGTCGACTATCTTTTTTAAAGATAGTACTTGTTTATTTGTTTTTACTGTTTTTATCTCATCCAGACGTAGTCGGGGTGACATATTGTTAATCTAGATGTAGTTATTTTACGTTTCTGCTGATCATAATGACGATTCAGATGTAGTCGGGACGACATATTGTTTTTGGTCCGTTTATTTAGTATTATAGATATTCATTATAATTGTTTCTTTCTTTCACCTCTTTTTGCTCAGCTCACATTTAAATGATTCTAAGATAAAAATCATTCATATTATTTTGTAAAAAGTTGGATCACTATTAGAACGGATGCATGCAAGATTTTTTTTTTTTCAAAATGTCCTTCATTTTCAAAACGGCTACCAAAATTGAAATTCGTCCGAATTCAACGAAAATTGAAATTTTCTCAATTATACTTAAAAAGAACTCAAATCATATTTGATGCAAAGTTTGATCATTATCTGGAGGGGTGAATGCAAGGAATAGATAGCCGCCATTTGCAAGATGGACGCCGATTTACTAAAAATTTCAACGTTGTTTTATTTCAACGAAAATTGTTTTTCTCCATAGATATTGATGCTGCGAACAAGTCCTCAGTTATCGAATTGGCTGTCGGGGTGACATAAGCTATTGGTTTCAATTCTAAATCTACCACCAGCCATTTTGAATGACATCTTGTTATTCTAAGTTTCCTCTGATAATTATGTCACCCAAGACGTAGGCGTGGTGACATGTTATGCCACGTTTCCTCTGATTCTTCTTATTATTATTCGTTAAATAAATTTTGTCCGATTGATTATTTTAATGTGGCTGAGCAAAACCATTTCATGCCAACGAATTTGGAAAATTTCGGAAAATGGGCATTATACAATTTCATGCAATGTTTCACACCAAATATAATATGCAGAAAATGTGCCGTAATTCGAGTCTTTGATCACAGAATACCAGCAGTTTGTTGCGCAAATGAGACAGAGGGACGGAATTTGTTCGTGTTCCTCAAATTAAGTTCCTAAACAGACTCGAGTCTTAGCGTTCGTCACGACTTGTGATCTGTAAGTTTATACTCGCAATTAGACACAGGGCTATTTTGACGCTCTTGCAAGAAATGTTTTTACTGGACGAGACAATATCACGAAATTTTAATTGTAGACGGACAAGAATCCTCGGAAGGCTGTTAGCTTGTCACGTCAATTTTGCATAAAAACATGGGAACGTTAGGATTTTGTAATTTATTTAACGCTTAACGAAATTTTGCAGAAAAAAAACGAATATACAAAAATACTTCTTTTAGACGAACCTTTGACCCAATCCATATGACGAATTTTTAAGAGATTCCTCACTATAATCCAAAAGAGTTGAAGAATCATCTGCACATTGACTGAAGAGATGTTCAGAATTATCAATTTTAATACCATTTATATTTGGAGCATATTTCATTCCAGCAATCATTAGTTTCAGATCAAGTATAAATAAATAAAGAGATAATGGATCTCCTTGTTATATAAATAATTCTTGTCCGAGCGATTATCTTTAAATGGCTTTTTGAAACAAATTCAACTTTGGCACAAAGTTGGACCACCATCTAAAGTTATTCACTTAATAATGTGTTGTTAAGGTGAGCTGCAAAGGTAGAGCATATGATTCCGAATGCCAACAGTGATAAAAATCATCTTTTTAGACCTGTTAACATCGGAAAATCAAGCAAGGTCTTAGGCTGGATTTGAACCCCTGTTGCACAGGTGACCACAAGCAGGGGTTCAAATCCAGCCTAAGACCTTGCTGGATTTTCCGATTTTAACAGGTCTAAAAAGATGATTGTCATCACTGTTGGCATTCGGAAGATATGTTCTACCATTGCAGCTCACCTTATCAACACATTATCATTCATATTATATAGAGCTGTGTGCTACACTATTATCTATATACCTAATGTATCTTACCTGTTGCAACCTTATCCTTCTTTCCACCTATTGCTCATCGTATAATATGTTACAACTTTAGATTTCCTACGAGGAGGAATGACCAGGTTACCGAAAGCTATATTTATATAGCCTAGGCAGCCGAGTGGTCTAGGGCGCTGGACATAGTGCAGGCGGTGTTGCCACAGATGACCACAAGCAGGGGTTCAAATCCAGCCGACTACCTTGCTGGATTTTCCGATGTTAACAGGTTTAAAAAGATGATTTTCATTACTGTTGGCATTCGGAATCATATGTTCTACCTTTGAAGCTCACCTTACAAACACATTATCATTCATATTATATAGAGCTGTGTGCAACACTATTACCTATATACCTAAAGTTATTCACAACGCATTCAAAGTTTTCAAAATGGCCTCCATTTCCAAGAAGGCCGCCATTTTGCGTTTAAAATTTAGGATTCAATATCTCAGAAACTGTTTTGCAGATCTTGTTCATATTTTGCATAAATTTGAAGTAAGATCAGAGCAACGAATTTATCCAGAAAAAAAATCAAAATTGCTGCCATTTCCAAGATACGTAAAAATTTCAACTTTATTCGATTTCAGCAAATATTGATTTCTATGTAGATTTTGAGGCTGCAAATGAGATGGAATCATCGAATTAACTGCCTTGGGTGACATCAATTGCAAATCTAGTTATTATCTTATTCTTCTGCAAATATTTGTCCGATTAATTATTTTTATGTGCCTTAACCAAACAACTGTAAACTTTCCACATGGCTGCACCATCATCAGAACTTTCTCCAAAAGGTTTTATTCAAACTGGCCGCCTCTTACAGGATGGGTGCCAAATGACGTAAAAATCAGCTTTGTCCAATTTCAACGAAAATTGATTTCAAGGTAGATGTTAAGGTTGCAAATGAGATTGAATCGTCGAATTGGATGTTTTGGGCGATATCGCTGATTGCTTGCAATTGCAATCTAGTTCTTTTTTTTTCTTATCCCTTTTCCACGAATTTTGTCCTAGCTAATATTTTGAAATGAAATGATTTAAAACTTTGCAAACGTTAGACCACTATCTGAAGTTATATGTTTTGCGTTTAACAATTTCAAAATGACTGCCGTTTCCAAGATTGCCGCTTTTTTAGTTAAGAAAATAGGTTTTATATCTCGGACACTGCTTTCCACAGTTTTTTCATATTTTATTTAAAGGTTCAGTAAGATGAGAGGAAGAAGTGTATGCGGGAAAAAAAAATCAAAATTGGCTATAAGTCCCAAGATTGCTCCCGAAATACGTAAAAAATTTCAACTTTGTCCGATTTAGATATAAATTGATTTCTATGTAGATTTTCAGGCTGTGAATGAGATGGAATCATGTAGTTAGTTGTCTTGGGTGACATAGACTATCACTAGCCACTGCATTTTTTAGGGTTTCATGGTTGTTTGTCTTTTAAAGTAACCATTAGACCTTCAACAATGAACAAAATCCATACCTCATACCAAGTTCAAGACGGTCTCTATCACTGGCCTGAGAGATATTCACTTGCTTTTTGTTCTCCCTAAAAAAAATTCATAAACATTTAAAATCGATGGAAACGCAATAAACGTATATTTAATTCACTTATATAACGATGTTCCGACTTTATTAATTTTTCAGCTGTAGAATACAAAAATACCCAAGTTGAATAATTAATAGTAGATCTAATTATGCTGTACACGTGTTTCAAGGAGTAACCTCTCATCAGCAGCATTAGAATAAAAAAATATGGAAAGCCATGATTCAAAAGTAGAACAATTTCGTTTATGTTTATTTTTTGGATTGCACAATGAATGTTTCAAATCTTTTTTCTGGTCCTGTACAATTTTAAGCATAGTTCGTCCTCTTGATTTTAAATATTTTATTGTACACTTATTTAATCATCATGCATTTCAATTTACTCCTTCTATGATAAACACTTATGATGTTTAAGGTGTCTCTTAATTTCCTTTGATTTTCGTAATTGTTCCTGATTAACTTGTAATAAATGATTAAAAAAAAACAAAAATTTAAAACATGATATACCAAGCTCATTAAACAAAGAAGACTCTTTGATGGGTATGTGATTTGTTAAAATAACAAAAATTTGCTTTCTTTATTTGTGTTTTGCTCCTTTTGGTATTTTAATGCCATTGTTTCCTAAAAATAGGTATTTCTTATATTCTTGGTATACGAAGTTTGCACGCCAATCTGAGTTGCCTACCTTCTTAATGGTGTCAATTTTCTCTTTTTCCCTTCGGTGGCTGTAAAAAAAGTCAAATAATGTTTTGTACAAAATAGAGTTTATTTTGTGGTAGGACATTACTTGTTTCCTTGAATGTGCATTTTAAGACTACACGAGGTTTATTAGAAAATCAAATAAGTAAACATTACTACAAAAGAAAAATTGTAGCCGTTTGTGAAACACTCGTAGACGTTTGTGAAATACTCGTGGAAATTCGGTAAAAACTCGTTAAGTTATGGTAAATAATTCGCTAATTATCTGTAAAAACTAGGATCAAATCGTAATAATTCGTTTTGTGCTCGCAAGAATTTTTTTTAGATAACTCGTATGCATTCGTATGTCGCTCGCATTTATTCGTAACAATTCGTAATTTTTATTGTAACTACATTGCTCTCATTCTGAGTAAATCATTAATTGGTCGTTCATACTCGCAACTCGTAAAGAAATTGGCTTTCACTATTAAATGTGTAGTATTTGCAAGCATTGGTGTTAGTTTTATGAATCCTTTACGTTTTAAAGATTCATAAGGATTCGTAAGAAAAATTCGTGTATGAGAAGGGAGCATAATCATCATATCAAAATAATTATAAGAATAAAACACCGTTTGAAAGGAGTTTATTGGAGTGGAAACGGAACCAAGTCACTCACAAACATAATAAAAGTCCTTCGGACATTTATTTATTTTTGAGTGAACTGGTACCGTTTAAATTCCAATAAATTCCTTTAAAACGGTGTTTAATCTTATAATCAACAATAATTTGGACTGTCATTATCAGACAAAACAAATAAAAACTAGCGGGAATATGGTATAAACATTCAAAGCAAGATTGTTGGATGCTGGACTGTTGTCAAGTCGGATAATCTCGAATAGTACAATTTAAACACACTATTTTTTATAACAACTGCATTAACATTGACTTTTTTGGTTACAGCATCCTTTGATTATGTTCAGCAAAGTGCAGTTCCTGTTGCACAGGAAACACATGGTGGTGAAGACGTCCCCATATTTTCAAGTGGACCAATGTCTTATCTATTACAAGGAGTTAAAGAACAACATTATGTAGGCCACGTTATGCAATATGCAGCATGTGTAGGAATGTACTCTGATAAATGTGATCGAAAAGTTACTAATCCGTATGTTTGTTCAACCGGAAGTTATATAAGTCGGGGTTTAATTATTAGTTATATGTTTGTTGGAAGTGTACTTTTACTATTCTAAAATCATAGAAAAACTGTAAATCATAATCATTTTTATCATCTGTTTCCATTTTTATAAGAAATATGTTTTACTAATGTTTTAGAGTTATATTTTATATCCGGGTTTTTGTACAATTGAAAATATATCATACTTTTGAAAAAAAAATCGTTTTTATTAAAGTTTAAAGATTTTTAGCATTTTGTTGTCCATCTGGTTTCCCGAAGTTTATCTAATTTTCATCTTACCCTCTTTTTCTTTGCACAAAAAATGGAATAAAACAAATGTCATTTAGCACGTTAAGTACTTTTTGTGTACAATGTGCCAATTAAAAAATATTTGATGTTTTCAAAGTGTTGTTGATACAAATGTATGTCGTAATTTCGTCAATATATAATTAGCAATTGTGTCAACCACTCACTCTTAATGAATTTATCAATTTTACTGGTAACACTTCGTGTGTCTGTTTGTGTTTTCTTGAGCTACCTTTTAGTTTATATTGCCATGTTTGTATTATACAGTAATGTTAATTTGTTATTTCTTGGGAGGATCCATTTAAATCACAATTAGATGGGTGTAATTACAAAATTCCAGAACAAATTGTCAGTAAACAAAATCCAAAGTGCTAAAAGACAGTTAAAGTGCAAAATCAAAAGGAAAAAATGTAAACCCCAGTAAAGACATTCACATGTAGTGATGGGTACTGATTTAAAGCGCGTCATCTAAAAGGCATATATTTTTATGTTCAAAGCATGTTTTAAGCTGAGAAAACGTTGTTTATTGTACCAATAACTAGAAACCGAAAGTGCCGTTACTTCAAGTTCTGCATGTGTTATTTCCGTGCAGATAAAAATCAAAACATTCTAAAGACTTATGATTAAGAAAGAGAAAAAAAAAATGGCCTTTAGAACGTACACCATCGAGAATCAAAATCGACATTTTATTTTAATTATTAGAATCAGAATTTATTATTAGACATCAAGTTTACTTATACAACAAGTGTTTGGCCTGATATTTCATAATCTATCTTTTGTATCACTTTTTTTTTAATTAAGAACCAAATTAAATATTTAAAAAGAATGTTTCCGGGCTTTCTAACGCAGAGTTACTACGGCTTCATTCCGTGTATTGCACTCGGTAGATGTCCTTAGTACTGGATTTGGCTTTCTATTTCGGTATTTTTGGTAATGAGTACTTCTTTTCTCTCTATGTTTTTGGATTATGGCTTTCCATATTATTCGATTCTAATGCTGCTGATGAGAGGTTACTCCTTGAAACACGTGTACAGCATAACAAAATTTTACTGTTTTGATGCAATTTTGGTATTTTTTCTATCCCGTTTTCTATGTTACTTGACCAGTTTCATGATGTTCTTATTTATATATGACCATCAACAACTGAGCAGGCGCACACAATGATTCTTTTATTTGAGGAAGCCTGTAAAATATTGGAAAAAAAAGTATTTCCATTTTTTACTAAACCTTCCATATTTTACATTTTTTAAACATGTATCTAGGATCATTTCAAGAATGAATTTGTCTCCTGATGACAGTTTTGAAGTAAAAGGGAGTGCAGATAAATGAATGTTTTGTAGATCAGCATACTATGGGATTCATTGAGTAAGTCACAATGGTTCTTTAATTTTCTCTGTGGGAATTAAGATTCAAAGATTTTCTCAAAAACTACTTGTAATATTATTACCAAGCTTAGTAACAATGTCCAAACAAATAATACGGCAGTTCTGTACCTCATCCAATGATAAGCATTGACTCTAAGTAAGGGAAACACTAAGAGATCTTCTCAAAAACTACTAGTACAATTATTTCCAAATCTGGTCACCATTTCTTGGATGGTCCCTTCCAAATTAGGTAACCGCTAAAAGATTTAGTCGAATTATAACTAAACTTGGTCACAATGGTCCATAGATAGTCCCTTTCAAAAATGGAAACCCATAGGTCCTTACAAAGATGGTCGATAGCAAGGAACATAGTTTACCATTGGACCATACGGTAAACATATTCAAGGATCTTCTGAGAAAGTACTAGTCCAATTAGACCTAATAGTTCTCAAATGGTCTCTTCCTTGAAAGGTATCCGGCAGGTACTTCGTCCAAAGGAATATATAATGTGGCTAAGGACCCAATGGAAAACATATTCAAAGGTCTTTTATTCACAAACAACCATTCAAGTTATAACTAAATTAAGTCACAATGGTTGCCACATGGTTCTTTCAAAAAATTAATTGGCATGTTCCAACTTATCCAAGATGGTAGCTGGAAAAATAGTTTAACATTCGACCCTATGGAAAACACATTCAAAGGACTACTTATCCATAAATAACCCAAACTTGGTCACAATAATTATAAGATGGTCCTTTCAAAAAAAATTTATTCGGGCATAAGAACCTAATCCAAGATTTTTCTAGCGGAGACAATAGTTTAGCATTGAACCCTATGGGCGACACTTTTAAAGATCTGACCATTGATTTAGTTCAATCATAAACTAAGCCACAATAGTTCTCGGATGGGTCTTCTAAAAAAACGTATCCAACAACGCCGTACCTCATCCAAGATTGCCGCCAGCAAGGAAAAAAATTACCGGACCCTTTGGGAAACGTTTTCAAAGATTTTCTGAGAAAGTACTTGTCGAATTAGAACTAATAGTCCTGAGATGGTCTCTTCCTTGAGAAAAACACATTTAAAGATCTACTCAGGAACTACTAGTCTAAATATTTACAAAGTAAGTAACAATCGTCCTTATATAGAAGGTATCTGGACCATATGTACCTCATCAAATATGGCCTCCATCGAGGAGCATCGTTTAACATCGGACGCTAAAGGAAACTTATTCAAAGATCATTTTCTAAAAAAACTACTAGTCCAGTAGAATTTCGATGGCTCGAACTGCAATAGGAATGGATATCTCGAACCAATTTTCTAGTCCCTTTGTTCAAGTTTAAATATAGTTCGACCTCGATAGCTCCAACTGTTTTCATCGGTCCCTTGGGTGTTCCAGCAATCGAAGTTCGACTATATCTCAAGCTTAGTCACAATTGTGATTAGATGGTTCCTTGCTAAAAAACAATATCCGGCAGGTCCGTACCCCATCCAAGATATCCACCAGCGGGGAATATACTTAGTTCAAACATTGCGCCCAATGAGAAAAACATTCAAACATCTTTTTAGAAACTACTAGTCTAATTAGAACCAAACTCAGCCACAATCTTCCTTAGATGGTCCATTCCAAAAAGCATCCGCCGGGTCGGTACCTCATCCAAGATAGGCTCCAACTGGGAATACAGTTCCACATTGGACCCTTTAGAAAGCACATTCAATTATCTGCTAAGAAACTGTAAGTATAATTAGTACCAACCTTAGCCACAATGTTCTTTAGATTGTCCCTTCCAAAATGTATCTGGAAATCCAATTCTAACCAATCTTGTTCACAACAGTACTATCCTTTTGTTTCTTCATTGAAATTAGTTACTAGCAGATCTGCATCAAATCCAAGGTGGCTGGCAGCTATGCGCAAACGTTACATTAGACCTTATTTTAAATGTCATTCATATTGTCAGCCGTTATAAGGCTTTTGAGACAAGGTATCCCCTTCTACCACCTTCAAACGCATACAGTCAACTCTGTATATTGTGTCCTGAGAGCTTAAATAGGTGTCAGGAATGAGAAAGGATAATGACTGATGAAAACCCTGAAAATTCATGCTATAGATGTCATCGAAGCATCAAAACCCAAAAAAGAGTAACGTTTCCAAGAGAAAAACTGCTACAGCAGTAATTGTAGAATAATTGTGTTTGAAAATAATCAAATAGTGTTTGCTTCATACACTATTTAAGGATGTATTCTCCTGAGGGAGGAAATTTTCTGCATCGAGTTTTTCCCGAAACCTTTATTTTCAAAATGTGACGACCACTGAAAAATTCATTTTTGAAGTGAAAACCATATGTCTGTGTGCATTTTTTGTGCTATCATCAATTGAAAAACCCTATTTTTGTTGATTTTGTGCAAATTTTGTCAATTTTTGCCTATTTTAAGGTCATTTTTGGTAAAAATATCGATTTTTATCATCAAGTTTTCTGTAAGAGTTTCTAGATTGTTAGATCTCATGGATCTGAAGAAATAGCATTGAGAAAAAACGTAGCTCCGTGATGATATAAGAAAGTTTTGTAAGAAAATGTTACATTTTTTTTGACAAACTCGAGACATCGCAAAATCTGAAAAATTAAGATTTTAAATTTTTTCCATCAACTGATTTACACGAGACTGAAACTTAAGGAGAATACATCCTGAAACGATGAATTAAGGTTTAATTTTTTTTGTTTATGTCAAGCAATACTTCTTTATCCAAATTCATTTTTGTTTCTATTCAGATGCGTATCGTATGTTTACAATATGCAACAGGCAAATGCTGGTGTTAATCGATCGCTAGCATAATTATGCTAATTATGCAAAGTTTGACTCGACGTTGATTTTTCAAAAAATTGTACCTTGAATTCCAGTAGAATCCTTTGAAAATCAAGTACATTTCATTATATATGTTGTGTACAAGTTGTAATTTTGTAAAAGTTATCAAAAAATTACAGTACATTCATTTGATGGAGAACTCAGACAAATAAATTATATATTTCGAACAAACGTGTAGTATATTTAACATCACCATAACTGAGTAAATGTATCTTAATCACCGTGGCTTAAAAATAAGTGCATTTTAGCATAAAAAAGTAGTTTTTTCTAAAAAAGCATAGTGAAGTTTAAAACCTTATTTAACTCCAATAACATGATGTTTCTTTTGGAATATTATGAAATGCAAAGTCTAAGACTTTAATTTCTTAGCACAAATGTCTTTTCAAATCTGTCTCAGAAAATGTTTAGGCTTCACACTCTTTTAAATTATGATATGTCGAGTCGGTAACTACTTGTACATGTATTATTAATGTCAAGTAGGTGTGGTTGTCAGCTCAACTTGTACAATATTTCTGTACAAATTATAACTTGTACACTACATATAGATATGATAACTAAGGAACTGCCTGGCACTAATTAAGTTCAAGGTTACTCTGCAAGTTCAAGAGATAATCATCCAATGTCCACAGTCGTCTACACTGAATGTAAACTGTCACGTCTTGTAAACTGGGTTCATTTTTGATAGCATTCAGGAATAAAAAAGACAGCAGTTATTGAGTTAGTCTCATGAATTCCTAAGTTTGATGTTTTCATTAAATTCTGTTAAAGGTCGAGCTTGCAATTCACATATCAAACGATATCTTACAAAGTATGTCAAAATTGTTACATATTACTTTATTCACATGCCTTGAAAAAAAAACTACTCACTGTTCAGTTGGTAGTTGCGTTCGAAGAAAGAATATTGTGAAATGTTTTGATTGGTATCTGCTTTTATACTAGCTCAAGTTGCTCTACATAAGAATGGTTTAATTGTATCAGTTTTGAGCTCTCTTGCTTCGAATCGTTAAATAACTGGTCATTCCTTGATAAAGTCTCTACACCGGACTGCACAATAAATACTGCAAGTTTTAATCAAATAAGTATCCCTTCTTTTGAAAGGACTCATATTGATTTTGTCTTGGCAGTTTTTCGTCCGTCCGTCTGTAACAAAAGTGTGTTCACGACACTATTACATCTTTGCTTACATCTTTTTAAAGGACTCATATTAATTTTGTCTTGGCATTTTTTCGTCCGTCCGTCTGTCAAAAAATTGTGTTCAGGACACTATTACATCTTTGCTCACGGGATTGCTGACCACCATGTAAAGTTATGTTTCGTGAAAATAGACACACTCTTAGCAGTAGTATAGTATGCAACGTTCAATTATTATTTGTCGAGGTGCCCGTCGAGGTGCTACTGTATTAACACTATATTCATGCCTTCGTATTAGTGGAGCTGCTGTGGAGGTGCAGTCGCGGTGTTGATATACTGTTAGTGTTGACATTTGGTCTCACTACGTACGTCTCGCCTTATTTTGGTCTCGTCCTAAATTAAATGTGTAAATGAGGTGTAACTAGTAATGCCTAGCAGTTCACCCTGATATCACCCTACCCCTATCCCTAATCTAATATTGTAGTACTTTTTATTCTAATATGTTATGTTTGAGACTTATGTCCTCTTTCCATAACCATAACCCGACCTGTTATTGTAGTATTAGAGTTATTCCCCTTTTCCAGAACCGCTGACCCTTATTTCTCACTTTGACCCTAACTTTTAGCTGTAGTGTTGTTAGATAATCGGGAATAACGACTGATATACCACGACTTACTTTTACCTATCCAACCCTTATGAAATTCTTGGATGTCTTCTATCAGCAGGCATGATTATTTTTCTATTTAAATAGGAATTCCTATTTTTTTTCTATGCAGAAAATAAATTCAAAAGTTGTTCAGTTTTGTATAACCAACAAGAAAATGGTGTTTTCATAGGGCTAAGCCCCCTCTTTCCTATTTTTAGGAAGTATTTCCTATTATTTCATATTTGTACAAAATCATGTCTGTATCAGGTCTGCGTTCATCTTCCTAACCTAAATCACTAACCCTAATCTATTATTGTAGTATTTTTTATTCGAGTATTAGTATAAGAGTTATTTCTCTTTTCAATAACCCAAACCTAAGTTGCTTTGACAACTGTATATTGTTGCAGTACTTCCAATATGTCCTAAGTATTATGGTTATTTCTCTTTTCCCATAACCCTAAGCACTGACTTATTATTGTAGTACTTTTTATTCTATCATTTCCTCAGTATTAGAGTTATTTCCCTTTCCCATGACCCCTTACCCTAATCTCTCCCCTTAATCCCAACTTTTGGCTGTAGTGTTGCTAGATTATCAGAAATAACGACTGATATGCTTCCTCTTACCCATCCAACTCTAACACAATTATTGGAGTGTCGTCTATCAGGTCCGCGTTTATGGTTTGGTAAGGGAGTTAACTCGTTATTTACTTATACTGCTTATGAGTTTATTACAATTATCAACTCACGAGTATCATTTTGTGACTGGCTATAACTGTAAAGTTATAGGCTGCAATAACCCTTTCCTCCCGTCCGATATGTCATTGATTTATCTTTTACATGGAGTCCTTACTATCTTCAGTCGGTGGTGGGTCATAATCATTCAATACCCAATTAAACAGATACTGTCTTTTTTCTACGGCATACTTCCAGGCCTCTCTAGTATCGTAGTCCTCTTCTTCTTTCAAACTATGGACCGTCTTCTTGATTTTTCTATGCACTGGGTCTTACCGCAATTCTTCCATCCAGAATACACTATTGATATAAGTATCTTTCATCGTCTCTCTGTATTCCGGGAGCATTTTTTCATATCCAAGTTTTCGTGCCTTATCCTCCTTATGTTCGGCGTCTATATACTTTTCAACTTTTTCTTCGTATTCGGATTGATTTTCATTAGTGACTTTGTTTACTATAATATTCCATGGTGACTCCCAGTCTGAATCAGATCTTTCATCGTTGGTAATCTCAGATTCTTCACTAACATATTTCTTCGGACATGTTAGATCCTGTTGTTTGTCCATCTCTTGCTCTTTATTATGACACGATTGCTTGTGACGTAGAAGATTGAACTGTCGATTAGAATGATAATTACAGCTATCGCAATGATACATTCCAGGGGTCTTCACCCCTTGAGATTCGTTGAACGAATGATAAAACTTTTATTAACGAAGCTTTAAATACTTCAGACTCACGAGTTGATCACGAGTATATTTTTGTCAGTGCTTGCATACTCATTTCACTATATTGCGCTTGCGTTGTGGCGTTTTGGCATGCGCTGCGTCGTTTTTCGCTTGAACTGTGACGTTTTGTGCCTGCGCCTCGCCGTATTGCCTTTGCGCTGCGCCTTTTTTCGCTTGCACTGTACCGTTTTGCGCTTGCGCTGTGCTGTTTTGGTCTTCGCTGTGCCGTTTTGCGCTTGCGCTGCGCTGTGGCGCTTCTGCGCCATATACGAGTACTTTTTTTCAGTGCTCGCGTGCTCATTTCACTATATTGCTGCTTCTGCGCCAGATACGAGGTATAATTGCTGCGCTTGCGCTGTGGCGCTTCTGTGCGATATACGAGTTATACTCAATTACCAATTATGGTTTAAGGCCGATGTAGGACCGATCTTAGGCCGACTTATGGCCGATATCTCAAACACAGTACTCCATAGCACTTTGAAACTTATTCCAATCGCTTGAGAAGCATTGATTTACCCCACTTTCATGTTTTATGTCTACTTTACCGAAAGTAATGGGTTTAAAATTAACATGGATTCGAAGGATTTTTGACTCCAAATCTAAGGTCGGTAAGCTACTTATGTTTTCTGAAAATCTAGATTCTACAAGTATTCAGTACTTAGGTCCTATACAAAAGTTGAAAAATCCTTTTTGGCAAGAAGTTTTTGTTGCATGGAGTGAATTGATTTCAAAGTCAGCATTAAACAATAAACAGGAGTTATATGCCACTAATATTTGGAATAATGAAAGAATTAAAATTGATGGTAAGTCTGTAGTATACAATGATTGGTTAAAAAAGGGGGTGAGTTTAATAAATGATATTCTTACAGAGTCCGGAAATTTCATGTCTGTTCAACAATTTCAACAAACTTATAATATAAACACAAACTTTCTTACATATCAAGGTGTCCTATCATCAGTTAAAGCTTACTTGAAATCACAGAACCTCTGTTCCTATGAAATGACAAAAATTTATGGCCCAATAATACCTAATACTATAAAAATTATTATGAAATCTAAGAAAGGTTCTAGAGACATGTATGAGGTTTTAAATCCAAATTCCTGTACTTTAAAATGTGAGGAAAAATGGACAAAAATATTAGATAAAAATATTAAATGGTCACAAGTATTTCTTTTGCCTTGTAAAACCACAAAAAATTCAAAATTAGAGTGGTTTCAATACAGAATTATCCACAGGATTTTAGGAACTAATGAATTTCTTCATAAAATAAATTTGAAACCATCAGACAAATGTACTTTTTGCTTGCAAACAACAGAAACAATTGAACATATTTTTTGGTCTTGTGAAAAAATCGCAGTAGTTTGGACTGATGTAAACAAATGGCTTTTTGAAAAAAACAGAAATAATTCTGCCAATTAACTTAGAAATTGTTCTATTTGGATATTTACAAAAAACAGACAGGAATTATGTTAGAAATTTAATTATGCTATACACAAAATTCTATATCTATAGGTCAAAACTAAATGGTGAACAAATTAATAATTTGGCATTGAGAAATTACTTAAAAGAAAATATTTTAATAGAAAAATATATATTCTACAAAAATAATCCCATAGAAAAAGCAAATAACTGCTGGAACCCCTGGTTACCTCTCCTGTAGTTCCTGAAAAGGCAAATATGTAGAATTACAGAGTGACACAGGGTTGACACATGTGTGTGTGTGTATTTTGTATGCAAGGTTTGCATGAAAGGTCCATGAGTGAATGGAAAGTGCATAAATATCATATTACAGCTGCACACCTCAGGGATGGACAGAGACTTTATGTGTGTGCAGCTTTTCTGTTTGTTAATAGTAAGATTTATATTTGTAAGTTTTTGCACTGGTATGTATGTTGGTAATGGATGCGATTCAGGAGGTTATATATTTATTTTTTCTGCACCTGTGTCCTTTGTACATTTTAAACAGAAAATTTCTGTTAATTTTCATTAAAGGATTAAGAAAAAATATTTGTTAATACCCTAATACCAACTATTTTTGTCGTTCATATAGTATTTTAAATAATCTTGTTTGAAATTATGCATGTCAGAGACATATAGATGGAAATTTGTAGAGTTCTTTTCTCTCCAGTCCGCACCTCTTGTCTCGACCCTTATACCCTTTTTATTACCGTTTTTTTTTAAATAATGTTTAAATAATATGCTTTCTAGTGGTGTCTGATATGTATGCATTGTTGTGTGTTGATGCTTGTATTTGTACAAATGTATATGCATCTTTTGACATGCAGTTGTACATGTTTCTTTTGGATACCTGTGTGTATGTTTCAAATTTGACTTGTCTTTTTGGTATATGTACCATAATATTTGAATATTGAACAATTTTCCATATATTTTCCGTAAAAACAAAAGTATTGTATCAAGATTATAAACATGTGCCATTTTATTATCAATCTAATATATGTCTTTACCAATAAAGCATTATAAAAAAAAATAAATCAATGACATATGGGACGGGAGGAAAGGGGTAATGCAGCCTATAACTATACAGTTATAGCCAGTCACAAGCCTGGTGAAATGCAGAGTGACCCTTTCACAGTCAAAATAATCATATATCATATATTTTCTTAGTTTACCACACACCACCGCCACCACCACCACCTCCGCCTCCTACTTCTCACCACAATAGCCTATCATCCCACCTCCACCACCGCCGAATACTGAATTGAGCACGCGAGCACTGTCAAAATGATACTCGTGAGTTGATAATTGTAATCAACTCATAAGCAGTATAAGTAAATAACGAGTTAACTCCCTTACCAAACCATGAACGCGGACCTGATAGACGACACTCCAAGAATTGAGTTAGAGTTAAATGGGTAAGAGGAAGCGTATCAGTCGTTATTTCTTTATTTCTGATAATCTAGCAACACTACAGCTAAAAGTTGGGATTAAGGAGAGAGATTAGGGTAAGTGGTCATGGGAAAGGGAAATAACTCTAATACTGAGGATATGATAGAATAAAAAGTACTACAATAATAAGTCAGTGCTTAGGGTTGTGGGTAAAGAGAAATAACTCTTATACTAAGGACATATTGGAAGTACTACAACAATATACAGTTGTCAAAGTAACTTAGGTTTGGGTTATGGAAAAGAGAAATAACTCTTATTCTAATACTCGAATAAAAAATACTACAATAATAGATTAAGGTTAGTGATTTAGGTTAGGGAGATAAACGCGGACCTGATAGAAGACACCCAAGAATTTCATTAGGGTTGGATAGGTAAAAATAAGTCGTGATATATCAGTCGTTATTCCCGATTATCTAACAACACTACAGCTAAAAGTTAGGGTCAAAGTGAGAAATAAGGGTCAGGGAATCTGGAAAAGGGGAATAACTCTAATACTACAACAACAGGTCAGGTTATGATTATGGAAAGATGACATAGGTCTAAAACATATCATATTAGAATAAAAAGTACTACAGTATTATATTAGGGATAGGGGTATATTGATACCAGAGTGAACTGCTAGGCATTACTAGTTACACCTCATTTACACATTTAATTAAGGGCGAGACCAAAATAAGGCGAGAGTACGTAGCGAGACCAAAAGGTCAACACTAACAGTATATCAACACCGCGACTGCACCTCGACAGCACCTCGACTAATATGAAGGCATTAATATAGTGTTAATACAGTAGCACCTCAACAGCACCTCGACGGGCACCTCGACAAATCATAATTGAACGGTGCATATTATACTACTTTTAGCTTATTATAAGTCGAGTCGGTAACTACTTGTACATGTATTATTAAATGCTGGTTATTGATCGTTAATGCCTTTATATGCCTACTTGCATAAAACGTTGTTTTGCCTACGCCTGACTGGACATGCAAGTTTAAAGAGATATAACAGGTTGTAAAGTTAAGGTACATGCAGATTAGTATGTATAAATTCAGATTACACCTAGGTTTGAAAGCACACTCTTTATAAGGCATAATTGTATAACATTTTAAGGAATGATATTACTAATTTTTGTATGCTTTTTAGTGGTTGTCAAGGCAACAAATGCTAATAATTACTGGCAACCACTATATAACACGAATACACCATATCGCTTTGTAAAAAGCGTAAATGAGGACGTTTTATATAACAAAGAAAGTACAGTGTTATTTAATGGAAAAACATATCATATAGTGAATATTTATCTTTTCTTAAGACATGGTTCGCGCTCACCTCTGCTGTTCGAGATCCAAGCAACAAACGCATTATATAACAGAATAAAGACGATTCCAAGAGTACTTGATCAAAATCCATTTTTTAGAAATTGGACAAATCCATTTCCTGAAAATCTCGAATATCAACAATATGAAGCCGGAAATGAAGAGCAAAGGGTGCTTGCCGAGAGATATGGAAAGAAGTTCGGAGACTTGTTTGATGGAAACTTACATCGAATAAAATATTCAGTAACAACTACAAATGTTTCAGTTCAAAGTTATATAGCTTTTTATGACAGACTAAATGATCTGTTTCGATCAAACAGACCTCGTCCAACGCCCGTAACTGATATGAAAAAACTTCATTTTTTCGATCGTTGTAAAAAATTCGACCGACTAAGACAGTCCGGGCGTACGCAGTATAACACTTTCTTGGATGGAAAAGAAATGAGAAAAGTTCTGAAGAAAGTTGGCGAAAGACTAGGGACAAGCAATATTACAACAGGTGAGAGTACGTGTGCACAAACTAAAACATTTAAACAACCCTTTGATGTACATTTCACAGTTGATTCGTTACTATCGAGCATTTAGTTTATACCATGAGTTTTTGAATAGAGCAAACACACTGTCCAAAAGGCTGCTAAGTCAGGGATTTGTTCAGCCTTTGTTTCTTTCACCCCTTCAGAAATTCTATTGACAGATATGACGTGTCTGTGTTCCAAATGAAAAAGAACATTTTCAGCTAGATTTCATGTCTTCACGGATTTGACATAACCGTTTTTGACCCAACCCTGGATTGACTCACTGATAGTGTGACAGGTGCCGCTAAGCGGAGCAGGACATGCTTACCCTTCCGGAGAACCTAATGTCACTCCCGGTTTTCACGGGAGTTCACACTATGAGTGCTTTAGTTCTTAGTGTCGTCTTTTTATTTCTGTTGTTTGTGACTGTCTCACGTTCTTGATTTGTTTTTCTTTGTTGCCGTTTTTGCCATGTCTTTGGGCCTTGATTTTTGTGATCATCACTTCCTTTGTTCCTTCGGTATTTTGCACTGCCGTTGTTTGATATGACCACAAGTCAAAATTTCACTTAATCGTCCAAGACAAACTTTTACTCAATACAGTGCAATTTTTATGAAGGCATATCTATTTTATTGCCTGTCCGTATATCCATGTAGGATCCTATACGTAAACAAGGCTTTTACTTAATATATATTTATCTAAACATAAGCAGTATTTTTCTACTTGTTACGTTTCCTTCATCGTTGAAGAAGTTTAAGTATTGTGGTGTTCCCCATTATTGAAAGCCGAGGTATAAGGCTTTAAGTAATTTTACAAATAGTGTAACACATCAAGAGAATAATTATTTTATTGTCGTTTTTTAGTTGAACCTTTTGAAGAGGCTGAATAGTTTTCTCCCCGATGAAATACTGCTCATTTGAAAAGAATGAAGATGTAAAAAATGCTCTATTGAATATTTTTCCTGATAGTCTGTAATTTAAAATTCTTATTTAAAATGAAGTTTACTTAATACGACATTAATTTTCTCAAATTCATGGTTTGTACAGTAGTACGAATTGAGTATTCAAAATGCTTCTTGAGTATCAATGCCACCTTAAATGATGCTGGTAAAATACATGTGTAGAGTCCTTTACCTTATTGGCTGGTAATAGGAGGTATTTAATGATTTGTATGAAAGTTTTAGAAATCAAATATTTTAAATAAAAATACAGCAGAAGTCATCTCTGTCCAACCCATCTTGCTCTCTGTTTCAGTCGTACTCTGGAATTTTAATTTAATGTTGCATGCGTACAATGTACATTGGAACCGAAGTCTTCACATGATAAACCAAAGTCAACACTCAGTGGTTAACTTGCGAAAATACCCAATATAGTCAGATGCACCTACTTTCAAAATACAATGTTATTTCTTTTAGCAGTATTTCATCTATAGTTATATGTAAACTTATTCTAATCAAAGTTCGAAGGAACCACCAATCTGTTAAATTCATTTCTTTAAATAAATAATTGTTGATTACCCTTATGGTAATAACATTATTAGTCTTTTATCAAGATATGTTGAAAATGTAATATTATATAAAAAAATATGTATGTTTAGGGTTTTTCAAAGTTAAGTCTCACATCAAAATTTGGAAAAACCTTAATTTATGCTTTTCGAAGAGTAAAAGTTTATAGAAGTATTGAAATATCCATTTAAATAACTCTCGTCACTTTTGACATTTCATTTCTAGTGGACCTTATTTCGATGCGACAGTCATGTGCCTTTGAACTCCAAGTGTTCAACCATTCACCGTGGTGTAATTTCTTCGACATTGAAGATCTTCGAATCCTTGAGTATCTGTTCGACTTATTGGTAATGTATAAAATTAACTTACTAGTATCATTAATGTATAAAATTGACTACATCATTCAGTATCTAAGAAGAAGGGATGGATCGTTTGCGGCATCAGTTGGGGGTAAATATGACTAGTTTTTATCTAGGTTTTCCATATTGTCAGTTATTTCCGACAATATTGGAAAAAGAAGGTTGTTAGTTTACGGGCAAATTTTTACAACTGAAGCTAGATTTTCGGATTTCTTCTGAAGGGTATTCGTCTTTTAAGGATATAAATCAAGCTTAATTTTCTGTGTTACTACTTTGACTATTAAACCAATGTCTAAATGAATTGCACAAAAAGTAGCAGCTTTTGTGTTTGATCAGATGTTTTCATGCAAGAAATCTGCAAATATGCATTATAGTGCATGATGACAATTTGCTTCATTCGCCCAACAGCTGCATAACGCAATAAAACGATCTGCATTACACTTCTTCAACTTAATGTAGATTACCTTGAATTCATATTTCTGTTAATTTTATTTTTGATGCAAGCAGCATTAACTACTTGATAACTTTCTTTGTTAGAAAATCCTGTTGAATGGATGTTTATTGTTCAAACACTTACTGCAATAAATCTGTGACTTTACCCAAGTTGTTCGGATTAATTTCTTGACGTTACATATAAAACGAAAAACTGACCGACATCTTGTAAAAGCAGAGGTTATCAACATTTAACAGATACAATTTTTCTTAAACTGAGGACGTCGGGACCATTCCGGTTTACAATATTTCAGTGTTTGCATCAACTTTGTTTTCTTAACATTCGACTTTCGGTTTGTGGTAATTTTGTTTTGTAATTTTGTTATTTGTCTTATTTATTATTAAATATTAGCAAATTATATCCATTATTCAGGTTAGTCACTCCTCGCGTAAAAAATAACCAGGTTTTTGGTAATTTGTTCATTAGGGGTATATGTCAACCCTGCTTAAATCATCCTTTCTTTCACAGAAATTGAAAATTTGAAGGCCGTATCACACATCCAAGGGAAAGAACGTTTTGTGCACGATACGCCCGTCCCCACTTTAAAGCAATATTCCCTAAATTAAAAACTCCATGTTATCAAACTCGACAAAGGAGGCAAGCCATATTTTACTTGTACAGATAACAAGAATAAGAACCTGAGAACCCCCCTGGAAACATGATATATATTTGTACAGTGTATGGAAAGTCGTGGAACCACCCAGGGGACTTCTGGTATGTATCAATCAATTCATCTTATCATGACTGATATGGTTTAGGGGCTGGGATCTCAACCATTTTCAAAATAGCATATCCTTTTTTATATGGTAGAGATGGGCATCACCCCAGGGTACTTCTGATATGAGTAAAGCGATTCCTCTTGTTATGTGTAATCCAAAATACATGTATATGGTTTCGGTGTTGGGAGATCCACCGTTTTCAAGATAAAGGTAAAATGTAAAATATATTTAGGTAAAATATCAATAAGTTAAGATTGTGATTAAAAATTTCTTATAATTTAAAAACGCATTAATTTTTTACCCTAAAATATATCATCACAATAAAAACTTATGTTGATCTCGTCAACCAAGGATAACCCATGAAAACATTCCGGTTTATTTGCAATGGGTCCTTCAAAAATAAGTATAAACGTAATTTAATTCATTTAGATATTTCTAAGGTCAAAGTATTAATACCAGGCGAAAATGGTAGTGCATTTGGTCTTTAAGGTGGAGTAAAACAACGACAGTAGAATACCGAAGGAATAAAGCACAAGATTCCACAAATCAAAGTCCAGAGACAAGGCAAAAGCAAGAACACCAAAAGATGGAAGACCAAAGCCACCACATGCCCACAAAACACACGAACATTACATATACAACACAAAAAACTAAAGCACTAACAGTGTGAACTCTCAATAAACAAGAGTGACATCAGGTGCCCCGGAAGGGTAAGCATGTCCTGCTCTGTGCACAGCACCCGTCACACTGTCAGTGGGTCAATCCAGGGTTAAGTCAAAACCGGTAATGTCAAATCAGGGAAGACGCGAATCTAGCTGAAAATGTCAGTTTTTATTTGTGACACTGACATTTCATATCTATCTATGATGTCGTGGTGACGGCCATAGAATTTCTGAAGGGACGAGAGTAACAAAGGCTGAATATATCCCTGACTCAGCAGTTTTTGTGACAGTGCTTTTGCTCTTTCCACAAAGTCACTGTATGTACTGCACGCTCTACCGTAACGAATTAATTGTGAAATATATACTCCATATGCTGGGGATGCAGGTATATTGCGGCAGAGAAAGGGAAAGTTCACAATTGGAAAGTCAAAATCATCAATGTTTGTCATATAATCTAGATTTCAGACGTCCATGTACGTCAATGTATAACAAAAGGTCAAAGTATGAAGCAGAATCGGGTGTATCGGTTGTCTCATTAATTTCAAGTTCATTGGGTAGATACGATGTAAATATTCTTTAAATCTTGGGTTATTAAGAGAAAGTACATCGTCTATATATCTGAAGCTGAAATTAAAAGTCTGGGCTAGTTGTTTTTGTTTCTGTTGTATCAGCCCTTGTAAAAACTTTGCTTCATACGAAAAAAGGAAAAGGTCAGCTAAAAGTGGCGGACAATTTGTTCCCATAGGAATCCCTATTGTCTGTTGAAAAACACGGCCTCCACATTCAACAAAAATGTTGTCGATCAAAAATTCACGTAAGTGTGATATCAGTTCTTCCTTATGTCCAGTAAGTGACATTTCACTTCATTTTTAAATCGAGTTATGCTGGTGATCGATTTGATGGAATCAGGACGTGAGTTCCAATCTTAGATAGCGTTATAAAAAATGATGTTGATTCTGTGCCTTTAATCTTAGGTATTACAAAATTAAAGGGACTTGATCGGGTATTATATTTATTTTTACAAAGTTGTTTTTTAGATATAATGGACATTTATTATTAAAGATTTTATGCGCGTGGTTCAGTCTTAAATGTTTTACTCTTTGCTCCACGTTCAGATATCTCAAACTTTGCAATTTCTGTTGTTATAGTCTCTCTTGGACCCAAGTTTTTGATGAATCTTACTGTTTCAGTCATTTGTAGTTTGTGTTTTAAAGATTTAGATATACCTGCATACCAGGAGGAACATGAATAGTCAAAATGACATTGGATAAAAACCATGGATAATGTTTTCCTTGTTTGCGATAAAAAACGATTCGCTTTTCCATACATAAATTTTAAACGAGAGTTAACTTTCTTAATGATAGAGTTTGCAGTTTTTGCACCAGATAATTTTTGATCAATTTCAATACCCAAATATTTAGTGCTACTTTGTGATTTTATAGCATGACCATTACAATTATTTGAAATTCCAATATTTTTGTTAATTTCCGTTTTGGTCCAAAGAGTATGCACTCAGTCTTTCCAAGATGGAGAGATAATTTGTTGTCAACAAGCCACAAGCAACATGATTCAAGTTCTTTGCCGAGTTTGTCGGTTATAAAATCAGGATCCTTATGTGAAAATAAAATAGTACTGTCATCGGCATACAAAACAAGTTTACAGTCAGGATTGATGCTGATGACCATATCATTCACGTAACAAAGAAAGAGCATAGGGCTTAGAATGCTACCCTGTGGAACACCACAAGTAGTATTGGAATAAGTAAATTATGTGCCATTCACGTTTACCAGTTGACTTCGTCCTGTTAAATACGATTCAAACCATTTAACACTTTTCATACCCATCGCATAAAGCTTACTGCATAGGACCTGATGATCTACGTTATCCAAAGCCTTATGCAGATCTTCTATCACCATGACTGTATATAGGCCTTTAGCTGTTTGTGTTTTGATATGATCAAAAAGATGAACAAGACATGTGTCAGTTGAATAAGCGCTTCTAAAACCTGATTGAAATTCGTATAATAAATTATTTTTAATTAAATTATCTTCCAACTGTTTATATACTGATTTTTCTAAGAGTTTCAATATTATACACAATATACTAACTGGTCTGTAATTTTCGACTTCAGTTCTACTGTTCTTTTTATATAATGGTTTGACCCATGCAGATTTTAATTCATCTTGAACAATGCCACTTGTTATAGATTGATTGATAATGCATGTTATAGGTTTGGTTAATACATTCGCAGCATCGATATGAATCGTGCTGATATGTCGTCTATTACTGTACTTTTAAATGAATTATATACAGATTAATACATGGGCATTTCCATATTGGCCTGGTTATCATCCCGAGACACCCATATTGGCCCGAGACGAAGTCGAGGGACAATATGGGTCGAGGGATGATAATCAGGTCAATATGGAAATGCACATGTATTAAACATTTTATTACATACTTCCGACGTTTAGAAATGCAAGGCCAACATGGACCGGAAGTCATTTATTTGCCCAGGCCAATATGGACCGGAAGTCGTTTATTTTGTCTGAGATGCACGAGGAGCATAAAATAACCTATTATTTTCCTGGGGTGTGAAAATATGGACAGTTTACTTCCGGTCATATTGATCATGCAAAAACGCTTTTATTTCTACTAAGTATGTAATAAGATGGCATATTTCTTTAAAGACGAATTCGCTATCCACGGTTTCTAGTTCAACTGATCGGTGGTTACTCTCTGATAGAATTGTTTGAAAAGGTTTGAAGAGATTTTGAATATTTCAGGACATGGCAGCAATTTGTCAACAAGCTTCGATGCAACAACGACAGTAGAATACCGAAGGAACAAGGAAAGCGATGACTACACAAATCTAAGTCCAAAGACATGGCAAAAACGGTAACAGATAAAAACAAAGACAAAACAAGGACGTGAGACAGCTACAATGCACGGAAATAAAAAGATAACATTAAGAACTAAGACACTCATAGTGTGAACTCCCATGAAAACCGGGAGTGACATCAGGTGCTCCGGAAGGGTAAGCACGTCCTGCTCCGCTAGCGACACCCGTCACAATATCAGTGAGGCATATAGTGTTTTGAAAGGTCTGTTTGGTAGCGGATTGGTTGATGTCATTTTCTAACCCTTAGACAAAAAAAACCAAAGAAATCCATGGTACATGTTACTTCTCTAACCCTCAAACAATCCTTAGCTGATTTTGGCTTTACATTTAGATCATATTGAGTATTTGTTCTCTATCAGCTTTTTAACATATTTGATTTTATGGTCTTCCAAACATTTCGATTTTATCTGCACTGAAGAGACATAAATTGTCGAAATGCGCATATGCAGAAAATAAATTCACAGTAACTTCGGTATTTAGTTATGTTATACAGTACCATGGTGAAATTTTGAGAAGCATTTTGTAAATCTCTATAGTATTGAAACAATCACAAGGACAAATCGATAGCACAAACATCACTGACGAAGACAAAGCTAAAATTTTACAGTATGATATATAAGACAACACGAAAACTAAAGAACTGACAGTGTGAACTCCCATAAAAACCGGGAGTGACATCAGGTGCTCCGGATGGGTAAGCATGTCCTGCTCCGCTAGCGGCACCCGTCAGTACGGTAGTGAAAAAAATATTAAAAACATTTGTTATTTCCATCCGATCGTGGCGAGTACCTCCTTCTAAACTAAGTACAATACTTGCATTTTCTTTTTGTTTACAACTATAACCTAGACCTTTCAGCTGTTGCCAAAGTTTTTTCGGATTGTTTTTGTTTTCTTCTATTTTATTAAAAAGAAATCTTCTTTTGCCTTTTTTATTTCCCTTTGTACTTTATTTTTAAACTTGCAATATTCAGAATATATGTGTTTACTGTTTGATTTCTGATATAGTTGTAACTGTTTATCGCAATCTCTGATATTTTATAGTATATCTGATGTCATCCATGGTTCCGATTTTTGTTTAATTTTGATGAGTGGAAAATTTCTCTGAATTTCTTCCATGCTTCATTAACGTTTCTGCATAGATAGAGAGCAGACCAATCAACATTTTCAAGTTGTTCGATAAATTTTTCTTTGGTATAATGTTTCATAGATCTCACGCGAACAATGCTTTCTTTACCTGTTTTTAATTCAGTTGTTTTCCTAGTGCAGAAGATGATAAAATGATCACTGATCCCAACTTTTAGAACTCCAGACTGACTTATTTTCTCCTCATTGTTACATAAAACATGATCAATCAGAGACGATGAGGAAGCAGTAATTCTAGCTGGTTCGTCATTTAACTGTTTAAGGGAGAACATATTAAGCCCATATTAAGATATCATTTCATTCTTGAAATAAAGGGGAAGAGCAACAACGAAGGGGACTTGTGGTATGTGTCAATCGTTTTTTTCTTCTCATAAGTATAAATCAAAATATAAATTATTTATGAATTAGGGATTGCTATTTCAATCGATTTTGAGATAACACATTATTTTTTAAATTAATTCTTAAACTATCAAAATCACAAGAATGTCCATTACAATTATATTTTATTGATCAATCTGTTATCTATTGTATTTTCACACAGCATTATTGGGAGAGAAGTTATGGATTGGCAATAAATCGTAAAATGTCTTGTCCATATACCAGAGATCTCTTCGAGACATTTGATAGTTGTATTGAGAATAAGAACAGTCATGCCAGGTAATTCTATTTAAGTTCGAAAATACAAAAATACCAAAGTTGCAAAAATGAACAGTAAATTTAATTATGCTGTACACGTGTTTCAAGGAGTAACCTCTCATCAGTAACCTCTCGATGTTATTTGAAATAAAATTTGTATTCATGTATGAATCTTTGCTGCATTGTACAATTTTTGTGTGTTTATTTCACAGTTGCGGTTTTTTTACACTTCTTGAATACTTATGTTCTTTTTTTAATCCAAACATCTTAAGCTGAATATAAAGGATATCTATCATTTTACAGTGCAAAGAAAAAAAATATAGAAAACTAGGGTAAATACCTATTAGTTTAATGTTCTAACAGCGATATGATAAAATGCACAGGAGATTTTAAAGTTTCAATTTTTTGTTCTGAAAACCTTCACAATGTCTTCAGTATTATATACCTACACTCTGTAGAACAATTCCTATAACCAGGTCGCAAAATATAAGTTTCTTTTCTGAAATTTTACCTTTTCCCTATCGTGATCTACATTGTAGATCATACTTCTCACACTAACAATGATATTATTCTGAATATCATATATATTAATATTCAGATAAACAACGAAAGGATATGGAGTAAATGCACATGAGACAAAGTCCCTACAAATACATAGTAGAACCAAGCAAAGGAACAACACTTTTATTGTTTTTCTTCATCTTGAAGTCACCGTGAGGCCTTCACCAATGAGCTTTGCTCATACCGGTACCTCATGGAAATTTCAAGACGGCCCTAGGACCGGTTTCAGTGGACTTTGCTAAATGTCAGACAACGCTACATCCACGTCTTTATTACCCGTGAATCCATGAATGTGGAATCGCTGTCATCCGCTTCCCGACAAAAGCGTCCTAAGGTAGTGGACAATTACAACATATGGACAAACACAGGGCACTCATCAAGTCGATTGTTAGATGGCATTACAAAATAGTGAGATGTGGGCACTATAAACAGGTGGTTAGCACTACATTTGGAAATTACAAAAAGTAATAAATGCTAAAATTTGAAAGTATGATAGTGTATCCATACGAGAAATTTTCTAACCAGCAAGTACACCATTACTGAAATACATACAGAGCATAAATTAGAGAGTCTTTATTCATTTATTATCATGTTTTACAGTACTAAAACTGGATTGGTTCAGTCATTTGAAATCATCTAATGAACCAAAGTAAATAAAAACATACACAGTCAAGTGAGCGCATGTAAAGAGATAAATTAAACTATGATGGGTCAGTTCTGGAAAGATAAGCACCAAAAATAATAAAGAACACTTTTAACTTATATCTTCTCATTATTAATTAGTTTTGTGTACATTCAGTGTTTCATTGTTTACATTGAGTAAACTTCTTTGATTCGTTTATTGTGTGTAACGTTTTTAAAAAAATTTTAATGCAACTTCGGTATCTTGTATTTTAATAAAAGTAAATCTTTTTCAGGCTGAAAATTGCAGATATAAACTTTTCACATGGATTTACACTTTTCCCGCTTTACACAGCTTTTGAAATACTACCAGACGTACCTCCTTTGTTCGTTTCTGAATACAACCTAAACCGGGGTCGCTTGTTCCGGGCAAGTATACAGAATCCAATGTCTGGAAATTTTGCTGTGGCGCTTTACAAGTGTGTAGATGAGGATAATTATGTCGTCAAAATGTTTGTCAATGAAGAACCAATTGTTATTCCAAGAGTAGGGTGTGTTGTGTGCCCTTATAATTACTTTAGATGGACATACAAATCGCTTGCGTACTGCAAATTCGACAGAATATGTGAAAACAATGAGGGTTAATGATAAGCTTAAGACTATCATTTTGTCTTTAATTTGTATCATGAAATAACAATAGCTCATGAAAACGAATAAAATACTCAAAAACAAGGTTTTGTTTTAATTCACGAATACAAATGTACTTATCAATTTTAGAATTAACTAAAAAGAGGAAGAAAGACAAGAAATTCCGGACATCTAATTTCAACTTGCACAATGATTTTTAACCACTCAACATCGTCATGGATACACTGTTATAGCATTCTAAGACTAAGCATGACTGGCACATAAGTGTGGAAAAAAAGAAAATCCAAACAAATGTAGAAAAAAAACATACAAATGTAGAAAAGAAAGAAAATAGGGATAAAATTAACGCCAAGCACCATGGCAAAGTAAATGTAACTTATTATAACTTCTTAATGCAAAAATTGTTTAACAAAGTCACAGATGTCACAGTTATGAAGGGAAGAATTATGAGGCGCTCCTAAATAGGATGTATCTTCTGCATTCCCAATACTTCACAGTAATCAGTGGGGATGAGGGGGAGGTCTTGATGTACATAAACAAGGTAGTGAAGTACTCCGTTATTCTAGTTGTGCAATCCGCAATAAGTCGAGAAATTGTATGAACATAAAACCAGATGCGTCATAAGGGTAGATCTCTCTCTCTATGCTTGCATTACCGTCATGTGAGAAATCGTGAAAATCAGCAAGTGGATATCAGAGTATAATTGCACTTTGCATTATGTACATGACAACAGCAGCGCAACACACAGGCTGTTGTATGTACAATAAACACAAATACAAAATTTACTAAGTTGGATCGGTGCCAGGTTCTGTGTGAAGGCTTCCAGAGAGCTGATCTCAATTATTCCTAACGTACATAATTCCGAATCCTGGTGGAATTTGGAAAAGAAGGAGTACTGATTTAACTGGACTCTGGCCTGTGCTGGGTTCTTGCTCCAGTTGGTATCACGCACTACTCAGAATAAGTATCCACAAAGTGGTTTATAATCTTAAACAGTATAACTATTTTTGCATTGGTTCTCCTTGATGCTTTCTCGTCAAATCTCGTCTCCGGAAAGTTCTTTCATCATCTGGGTGACACGATTTGTTTGTTGGTGTTTTCAAATTACAAATCTAGCAACAAGTATGTATTCTTTTAAGCATATTGATGTCCGAGCAGTATCGTGGCAGCCAACAGTGGACACATATCCTAGCGTAAGTCTGGCGAAGGTCTTCAATGCCTGATCCTTAGTCTTTGAATACACATTCCGATGTTAATGACAGAGTGTGGTTTTGCCTGTTTAGTGATGTTGTGAACATCCGTATCATAATAAATGCTTTCTTGTTTCTTGTGAAACCATGATACTTCACGTTGCAAGATTTTCCAGAGGGTATCAGCAGATGTTTCTTTATCGAAAGGTTTTGAGCTGAATAAAGTTATTTGACTTGCTTACAGTGCCGGTGCACCTGGTGTAACTCGGTTTTTAAAAGTAGATGTGAACGCAAAAGCTTTAAGTGCTGTTGAAGGGTGGGTCATTTGTTTGTGTGTTTTATCTAGATGTCGCGTCTTTCTTCTTTCGGTTTTATTTTTCTCATTTTTGTGGGTCTCTTGGCTAATCTTACTAAGCCTTCGTTTATTCGACTACTATTTTTTAGAAAGTAAGAATATATATGTCCATCCAGATATTTTCTGTCTAACGGGTTATTTCCCGATTCCCGATCACATTCCCGTTTTTCGATTGTAGATTAGAGTTTATTGCTGAAAGATTTAGATGATCCTTTGAAATATCTTTTTATTTTTGTTATATAAACTGTAATTATAACAGTTACTATTTTAAAGTTATTCTCAACAAGTTTTTTAAAGTTACTAGCTCAACACTGATGTCATTGTAAAATTGATTTTCTTTTCTGAATATATCTATTCATTGCAGATAAAATGTATATAAAGCAATAAAGCTAAAGATGTATCAAAGCTGTCAGAAACCAAATAACAATCAAAATCAAATAGAAAACCAAAAAAATGCTTACAGCATAGATTTGGACGAAGGGTTCCGTCATAGTTCTGTTTAAGGGCATATTCAACAGTTTCTTGTTATATTGTCATTTTTACAATTTTCAGATATATTGTGAAACAAGTACCGTGGATTCCAAAAATGACAAGAAAATAATGGGTCACCGATCTTGTTTCCATGGAAATCGAGGTTTAAAATTGGTTGTTCTTGCGTTTTTTAAAAGAAAAATCAAGTTCTAGTTTGAAAGTAATGGATAAAATATTTTCAATCTGATCGATAACAAAGTGACAGAAAAACAAAGTCAAGGTTTTAAAGATTTACAGACAAAATAATTTTATATGAGAAAGTATTTCTATTCCTACAAATCAATGAATATGTAGCGCTTGTAATGGTAAAAGTCGCATAAAATGTCCCAAATACAAATTTATGTTTAACATTTTTATATGACTTCTCATATTGTCGATTTTATGAAATTTTGATATCATATACTTCTAACAATATGCTACTCAAAAATCTCAAAAACCGCAGAGTAAATCATCAAATTATGTAACGTTTAACAAATCTCCCTTCGGTAACACCCATAAAGTCCGCCAAACTTGAAGGTACAAATTACCTTTCCCTCGGAAACAATGGGAATTACTTTGTGACGTTACATTATCAACGTCATATTCCCGGAAAACATTGCCTTCTTTTGTGTTTACTATTATCTCCCCTGAAACTATTGGATATGCCCTTAATTTGTAAAATCTAGATATTGCAAGTTTTCAAATAAAATCAGGTTTCGGGGCCAGCTCTAAAGTACTGACCTACTCTGTTGGGGAATACCCTAGACACATCCATAGAGTGGTGATAGATAACTGATACCGAAATTGATGTATATTTAGTTTCTGAAAATGATCGTTCCGACAACCTATGCTTTTTTCAGTGCAGATGAAATAGAAATTAAGAAAAAATCTAGATGTATATTCATATTTGATTAATTTTGTTTTAGGATAGTGCAGATGACACTTAAATATTACAAATAAGCCTTTACAATTCTGCAAATACAAAAAAAGCTCTTAAAGATCTCACGCGATTATAATGTTTATAAACATGTGATTGTGGAATGAATTGTACTTTTCGTGACAATTTCTATTCAAGTCATAAAAATATTTCAATATATCATTTCAGGAGTACACACATAAGACGGTAAAATTTTCTTTGTGTTTTATCTAATAAATATCAAATATATATCTATGGGGATTTAGTTTTCTATTTGATGACACGACACGAACTCAAATAATTGTTGTATATCAAAACGGACAAACAATAAACAAAACGAAACAAACAAATCAAAGGACATAATGCAAAGGAAATCTATCGATCGTCTTCATCTTTAAAAGAAAAGATAACCATAATGTTGAAATAAGTTTTTTTTATTTCCATAATCATTTATTTAAAACAAGTTAATTTTACAGTAATTGGCAGTTGCAAATACCGACCGAAAGTGTCATGAAAAAATTCTGTAAGTCTCGTCATTCAATAGCGAGAATTTACGATAAGATTGCAACAGAAAAAAATTTCCCGCCAAAACATATTCCAAACACATTATTATGACGTGCGATTATTGCTTAGTGACGTCGTAACATTCCGTTAAAGAATGCGGTCTGCACATGCAAAATTTAATTGATTTTGCATGTCCTAAGTAGACAAACCAAGTCATAAGATAACACAATGCTTGAAATAAAATAGAAATTATGCAAATCGACACAAATATGTTAGATTTATATTGTAGAGATATCTGTATTAATAATGGAGGGATATGGAGTAAATGCAAATGAGACAAAATCTCTACAAATACATGATGGTAAAACCAAGCAATGGAATAACGCTTTTATTGTTGTTCAGGAAGTATTGTGTATGTCTACACAATACTTCCTGCTTACATATACATGTTATTTAGCAAACGAATAAAAAAGCAAAATCATAGCACGAGAAATTCTTATATCAAAATTCCAAAACCAAAGGCATTCAGATATAACACAAATGAAACTTGCATTCAAAAGACAAAATAAACAGAAAAAGAACTCAAACGCCATTTAAATGCTAAGATTGTGAGACCCCAAAAACACTTGAGGTATCATCAGGTACTCTGAAAAAGTAAACATGATCTGCCTCAAGCGTGTCACTCGTTTCACTACCAATGAAAACCCTGTTTTGTCAGTTCGGGAAAAAATTCTTGAATTAAGCAAAATGTCTTTTTTCATGTTTGATAAAGAAATATTGTAAAGATTTGTCAAATCCTGATCAATCATGGTGACCAATGTAAACAGCTTCTCCTGCTTACGAAGTACATGTTTCACAGTTGATTCGCCACGGGAGAGCTGGCGCAAATTATACAGACTTTCTCATTAGACATAGTTATCTCCGTGACCGACTTTTTAATCAAGACCTTAAAAAATTCCGTCTCGTACGATCATTGAAATAATTCAGAACCAGAACGTCAGACTAAAACGAACAAATGTTGTTGTCGTATATAGATATCTGTCCCTTGTTGAAAAATATCATTCAAGATTTTTTTCTTAATACTTAGATGATAATTTCTTTATAATCTTTCAATAGCAATTGCTGTTGTGTTGCTACCATACAGTAGCGCAATGGAAGGTTTGGCACGCCATAAAACCGGTTTAACCAACCATTGCGGTCGATTTTTTTTTCGGTAGTTTCCATCTGATTTGTCATTTTGTCTCATGGACTTTCACTCTTGACAACTCTGTTTAATTATTTTGTTATTAAAAACAATTGCACAAGTAATAAAGCATGACATTTTGTAAAAATTTTTAAGACAGTGTTTTTTTTCTATTGCTGCAATTGTGATACATAAGATTTCAAAATTACACAGTGACAGGGAATAAATGGCTATAAATAGCAATCTTGTTTGTTGTTTTTATGGAGATACAGTATCTAAGTATTGGGTACCAACTGTGATTAGCTTTAAGCAGACCTTATGACCAGAAGTATTTCAGATAGAAAGAAATGTATATTACTTACTATGAAATTCCGAGACGCCTGATGTTACTCGGCTTTACCAGAAGGTGTGATATCGCATTTACTGTAACTGTTATGCAAGTGATGTTTGCATGTTATATTGAGGTGTCGTATAATTATTCATTTGTTTTTTTTCTCATTTTTTGCAAAGTCTACTGTATTGACTATTTGCTCCTTTAATCTGCTACTATTGTTTCGAAGAATACAATATATACACGCCTAAAATATTTTCTTCTTAAAAGGTTATTCCCCCGTTCAATCTCCGATTTCTCGCTACAGGTTGAAAGATTTAGATGATCCTTTGAATTATTTTATTCACTAGGGGTAATATTTTTGTTCATAATTACTATAAATAACTAAATAACAAAGTTTATACTATAGCCGTTAATTTTTCTATTGTTATCCTGAATAAGATTTTTTTTTTCAATAACTGAAATAATACTAAATTAAATGTAAATGGATTTTCTGCAGATTGCCATTTCCACAATATAAAAATAAGAATTAGATATCAAACAAAAACTAAATATAATTTAAAATAAAATACCAAAATCGATTTGCACGAGCTTAAAAAACTGCAAGTTTCCAAATTAAAAAAAGAAAAAATCTTAATACCGAAATGAAGTTGTACGATGGGTATTTTGTTTGTTTTTTGTTTTTGTTTTTGTTTTTTGTTTGTTTTTTGGGGGTTCTTTTTTCTCAAAAATCGGTTTTCAGGTGTGTCTTATAAGAAGCAGGAGATGCTAACTCTACCGGTGCACCTGATCTCACCCATGGTTTTTTATTGGGTCCGTGTTGTTCATCTTTGTGTGTGTGTTTGTCTTCATTTTTCTTTTCTGTGCCGTACCCATGTAGTGTCTCTGTTTTTCTTTTTTTTGTTTCTGATGTTGCCATTGTCCTTGGATTGTTCGTTTTAAATTGACGGTTCGGTTCTCACTTACATGTACTTCAGGGCCAGCTCCAAAGTTCTTTCTTGATGAATACCCTTAAAGATTAACAGTCTTCCGGTAGAGATTGTGACCAAGTGGTTATATATAACTGAATACAGCACAGTTACTTTTTGTATCTTCATATGACCGTCTCAACAACTTACGTCTATTCAGTGCAGATGAAATAAAAGAAAAAGTAATAACACATAAACATTAATTTTTACATGTATATCAAGATCTGAGATGTTTAAGGAAAATTCAAGTGAAGCATAAATATTACAAGCATACCTTTACAATTCTGCGAAATACAAACTTTTTGCTCTGGAAGACCTGATGTGATTATGTTTAAAACATGTAATTTAAGAAAAAAAATCATAGAAGTTTTATGGTTATTGGAAATTTAACCATGAGCTGGGCCTATATATTCGAATTTAACCCAGAGCGTTAGCGAAGGGTTAAATTTACCAACATAAAGGCCCAGCCCATGTTTAAAGGACAGTAACCATACCTGCCATGAATTACTTCGATTCTGATATGACAGAAAATTGAATTTTCCATTCTGAAGCGACATAAGAAAAGGCGGATTTCCCGCATCAATTGCTGTTTGTGTCTCTGACGTCATAATACATAATCTGAATTGTTGTAGGTAGAGAACAAGACTGACTACAAATCAGAAAAAAATATACAGAGGAAGAAGTGATTAAAATGTTAGAGTTTCTGATCGACAATATATTTGTCCAGTTTGGAGGACTTGTTTTTAAACAGACTATCGGAATTCCTATTGGCACAAACTGTGCGCCTCTCCTAGCCGATCTGTTTCTTCACTCTTATGAAGCTATCGAAGGGCTTCTTCAAAATAAAGATAAAAAACTGGCCCAATCCTTCAATTTTATCTTCCGTTATATAGATGATATTTTGTTACTAAGCAACCCTCGCTTTGGTGATTTTCTTCATTTGATCTATTCAAAAGAGCTCGAAATTAAGGATACCACAGACACTTCTACATCAGCCTCGTTCCTTGACCTTCACCTTGAAATTGACAACAGAGGTAGACTTCAAACTAAGCTGTACGACAAACGCGATGACTTCACCTTTCCAATAGTAAACTTCCCTTTTCTTTGTAGCAACATCCCAACAGCGCCGGCATATGGAGTTTACATCTCCCAGCTCATTCGCTATTCAAGAGCCTGTGTTCTATACAGTGACTTCCTTGATAGAGCCCGGTTGCTCACAAATAGGCTACTTCAACAAGGGTATGTTACCCTAAACTTGAAGTCATCCCTCCAGAAGTTTTACGGTCGACATCACCATCTTGTGGACCGTTATGGGATATCTGTTTCCCAGATGACAACAGATCTTTCCCTCTAAAGCTTAATTATTGTTTTCTCTACCGGATTTGACATGTTCAACACCGCGGGCGTCTTATAAGAAGCAGGAGATGCTAACTCTACCGGTGCACCTGATCTCACCCATGGTTTTTTATTGGGTCCGTGTTGTTCATCTTTGTGTGTGTGCGTCTTCATTTTTTCTTTTCTGCGCCGTACCTATGTTGTGTCTCTGTTTTTTTTTCTCTTTTTTTTGTTTGTTTCTGATGTTGCCATTGTCCTTTGATTGTTCGTTTTTGATTGTCGGTTCGGTTCTCACTTACTTTACGAACAGATTTAAGTTCAATATTCAAATCGAAAGCAAAATAATACACATTTACGTGTCTGAATGACATGATTTAGTAAAAAAACTGTTCTCAACCTTTATTAGCTTCATAAACTAAGACGAACGAAATTAAAAACTTTGTTGTTTTCATCCCATTTACTCATATTCCGATACCATTTGCGCATATGCAAAATATATGGTTATCGAGTATTATACTGGTTGACGATTAACAAGAGCCAGGTTAGAAAGTGAAATAAGTTGTACTTTTCGTGACAATTTCTTTTAAAGAGATAAAAAAATATCTTAAAATGTATCATTTAAAGTGTGCAAACAAATATCAAATTAAGATATTAAAGGGATATAATTTTTCATTTGATAATACGACAAAAATGTATGATACATGTTGTTAATAAAAAAAAACAGGCAAGTTAAGCAAGGAACGAAAACGAAAGTAAAGGTGATAATGACTGAGATTATATCTTTAAGACGAAATGATAATAAAAAATGCTGACGTTGAAGTATTTTTTCCAAAAGAATAAAATCATTTGGCAGTTGCAAACACCAAAGGTGTCTCAAAGAAGTCTGTAACTTTCGGCATGTGATATCCAGAATTCCGATGGGATTGCAACTGAAAAACCTTTTTGCAAAACATTAATCCAAACATAGGAGGATGACGTGCTAATGATGTGGAATCGTAATTTTTTGAAAGGGGCAGTCTGCTTGTGCGCAGTAGTTGAATGTTTTTTTAGTGCAGATCAATTAAGAAATTAAGAAATTAATCATCTACATGTATATCCATAGGATAGTGCAGATGACACTTAAATATAACAAGTCGAACTTTACAATTCTACGAAATATAAAAATTTGTCCTGAAAGACATGACGTTTATAAACATTTCATTGTGAGTTGTACTTTTCGTGATAATTTCTTTTCAAGTGTCAATATATATCAATTCAGAATGCACACGGAAGACGATACAAATTTCCTTTGTGTTTTATCTTACAAGTATGAAATTTATGTTATGGGCGATTTAATTTTCTATTTCATGACACGACACGTAATAAAATTGTTGTAAATCAAAACGGACAAAAAAATAACCAAAAACCAACGAAAATGACATAATGGAGAGGAAATCTACAGATCGCCCTCATCTTTAAGAAGATGTTGAATTTGTTTTTCATTTCCATAATCACTTTACAGTAATTGGTTGCAAACACCTTCCGAAAGTGTCTTGAAAAATTTCTGTAATGTCATGTGACGTCGAGAACAGATAAACGTTTCCCGCCAAAACATGGTATTTTGACGTTAAATTATTGTTTTGTGACGTTCAATTATTGTTTTGTGACATTCAGTCATTGCTCTGTGACGGCGTAATATTTCGTTAAAAACTGTGGTCTGCACCTGCAAAATATTTCAAACTTGAATAAATTTTGCGTGTCTAATATACACAAAAACAAGCTTGAAATAAACATGTAAATTGACAAACATGTGTTAGTTTTGTATTATAGATTTATTTGTTTGTCTTCGCAATCCTTTTTTGCTTACATAAGCATATGTCAGCAAACGAATAACAAAGCAAGATAATAGCAAAGGAAATTTGTCAAATTTCCAGCACCAAAGCAATGAGAAACATCAGTCGATTATCTGGTACGAGACCACTATTACCTCCCTTCTACTTTCGGTGTGTACGAATATAGTTCCCAGTAAATTGGGGGTTTTCTTTCATATTTCTTTTCTTCCCCTCTCTTTTTCTTTCCCTTTATTTTTATGGAGTTAAATGAAAAAAGAGATATTGAAAAATGAATAAAAATTACAATTGAAATAAAGTTCCATGTTTTAGCAGTTCTTAGGCTAAGGTCAAAAAGGTCAAGTTTTCAATATTTGGAGGTCCTCCATCTTTTTCCATGATGGTGTCCATCTTTCTGGAGCTGTAAAAAGAATTTCCAACGGTAGACTTTTCTAATTTCTTGATATTTTTGGGGTCTAAGATCTCATATGGTTTGAGCTGGTGCGATTTTTTAAATTTGAAATTACGTTATAAAGAACAAATAGGGGAAATTAATGGTGGTCTCGTGCCTAGTAGTGGGGATGATGAAATCAACATTTTTGCATTTTTCTTCACTTTATATCCATGGAATCTGTTGCAATGGTTAAATTTGGAAGAAAAATGGCGAATTCTCTTTGAATTCATGAAGATTTTTGTCAGGGTGCCCCATTTTCTGTTTTTTGGGGTCATTTATTGAATTTGGATGTGGGCTGTTTATGGTTCCAGGCATCCTGGCATTTTTTCCCAAAATTTGGTTCAAATGAAACCTTGGACTTGCTAAAATGGTCCAGTAAATCCAGAAAAAAATTCCAGAAATCTTGACAAAATTACAAAAATGGGGGTGGGGGGGGGG